>JADLZL010000011.1:0-22026 GCA_015844335.1 Chrysopogon serrulatus | reverse complement strand
CTCTACAGACTCACACACACACGAGTGTAGTGATTAGTACAATTAGCAAGCCTAATAACAACTACTTTGCATAGAATGAGTAGTAGTGTTAGAGGTGACGACGAGGCCTGAAAACATGGAGTGTCATATAGGACAAGCTCAAAAAATATTGAGAACTAAAAAACAAGCGCTTCATAGTTAATTGATGAGGCTGAGCTTAAAAGTGAAGTTTCAGGGCAGCAACAGCCATTTTAATAATTTAGAGATGAATTGAGCCTAAAAGTAAATTTTAAAGATCGATATACCATTTTAATGGAGATGAGCATTAGGTTACAGTCGAGGAGCACAAATGGCAAGTGCACCTTTTTTAAACGAAAACTCAGTAGCGAAAGTAAAGCTAACATCAATATAGCCGGTTCCTTGCAGGTGCTTTCAAAAACTGGGGCAGGCGGTTTCTGATCTTGTACTTGGAGCCTGGTACGTTCATCTTCCGCAAAAAGGTCTACAACGCTAGTGGAGTTTCTAAATTTATTCAATAATTGGGATTTTTTTAGCTACACGACACAATCTAAATTTTGGAGTTTCTTGAAACATAGTGTAAATTTGGAACAAGCTAAACCATCTCCGTATGATTCTTTCAGCGCGTGCCACAGAGCAAGAACCTAAGAATGCCCTTGTGGCCAAACTTGCTATAATAATTATATCACGACCCAACTACTACAATCTCCATCTTAAGCTATTGAAGCATTCAAAATTTTCCCAAATTATATGGTGTTCTAGGTGAATTAAGTTCCCAAAGCACCAATCATGTGAATACTTATCATTAGTGTCTACAACTATATATGCTGAAAATATGTTATAGTCGGCTACATGCATGGGTCATTTGTTTTACCCTAGAATTTATCATAGTATTTCTATGATACGTTATATTTCAAGACAAAGTGACTACATACTTTCCCTTTTGTTCTCATTTTTTTAATGATTTGTTACTTGCCACTTAAAAATGATGCAAGTAGGTTTATGGTGGAAAATTTGTAAGTATTGTTATAATAGTCCTGTTGTTTGATTTGTAATAAGTTCTCAGAATTTATAGATTGTTTTTATAAAAATAACTTAGGGATCATATCAGTAATCAAAACAAATCCATGGTTGATTGACAAAAAGCTTGTGATATGGAGTATAATTTGACACAGATGAATGTTGGGAACATGCTAATTGTAAATGTAATCTAACTTTAACGGGATAGGATTGGTTGACTTCATTATTCGGCGTGTTTTACAATGTTTTAATTTGAGTGAAATGCACTACTCCCTCCGTATAGAAAAAGAATGTCGTTTTGGACAAGGTTTTGGTCAAACATTGAGAACATAAATCATGAATAACTTTTATATTATTGAGTTATGAAAGCTATATGAATAGATTTGTCTTAAAAAATACTTTCATAAAAGTATAAATACATCACTTTGTGATGAGTACTTTTATAATAATATGAAGTTAAAGTTATACTTTGGAGGCCGTGTCATTGTCCAAAACGATATTCTTTTCCTATACGGAGGGAGTATGTGCCTCTAAACTTTTCTGTATTATTATTGGGGTTCGATAACTGAGAGCAACCCTTTTGAACAAAGACGTGTAGGAAAATTATGTGTGTGCCTAATCATTGGGATAAAATGTTACTAGTGCTATGTTTTGTCATGTCCTTTTCCCTAGTGCCTAGTAATCAGACCCGGCCTTTTGTCCTTTAGTACAATGATGTGAAAAGGTATTCGCCTCCAGGCGAGTTATAAGAAAAAAACAAGCCAGGAGAGAAGACACTTCGTTTCAACATTAAGTGTAGTAACAATGACATCACACAATTTCAGGCAATGTTTTCATGTGTACGGCAAGTCGTTAAACATATGACCAGCTGGAAAATGTTCACAAAGTGGAAAATGTGATGGCTTTAGTTCTCAAGTTTGGGACAATGTTATTCAGGAAAGCGTAGAGCAGAACAAGTGATCTCTCCGGCTGGAATGTAGGGACCATATGACCAGCTGCCCTCACTGATGCCAGCGTGAAGCCTCTTTGGTACTGCTGAATATAGCCTCCGACCTGCATCCATCACCCCGTCCCAAATCAAAATCTTCGAAATTGCATACGAATCTGAACATGTATGTGTTTATACTGTTTGTTTGTGAAGATTAATGGTTTACCTCTCCATTAGGGGTGTACCAAGGGCCCCACTTTTTCGTGACAGCTAGATTGAGATCCTTGACAGACCACCGTGTCGCAGTAAGTGAGCATATGGAATCGAAATCACCGCTGCAAAAGATTCAGGGGGTGGGTGGGGGGGACACGCAAGGTTTTGTTCAAATCTATGTCGAAATATTTGTATGTGAAACAATTTGTTCGAACCTCATTGTGCATGATGGAAAGCAGAAAGTCAGACATGTACCTGTAAATCCATACTCTTAGCCCACTATCGACTAGATATATGATGGTTGGCACCATGAAAGCTGGGGAATCGTTCCAGGCCAAGTTTTGACTGAATCAAATAAACAAAGTATATGCCATATCAAGTAGTCTCATTAAGTCATTAGAAAAATCTCATAGGGTGAGAATGCAGGTTGAAGAGCAGAGCGACCAAGTAGTTTTTTTTTTTTGAGGAAAGTGCAACCAAGTATTAGATGAACTTACATGCAAGCTGACCAGTTGATGATCCGAGCGTGCAGGGCCTTTTGCACCTCGAGATTATTGAGGTAAGATTTGATATAATGCTCGCTGCACGGGTCGTAGCCAGATAACTGACAAACCGCAGTGGCAACACTCAGTATCCAGTGACTGAAAAATACATGTTTTCATCTCACAAGAAGAGCTGCTTGCTCGATTGACACGGCATGATGCCATGGTGTTAGATACGTACGTAGCTGCTGGAGTAGTAGGTGCCGTTGGGTGACTGGAGGCAGACCGGAGCGTAGAGATTGTAACAATCTATTTTCCCTCCTTCAAACGTGTGCTCTGATGCGTTGGTGCACAAGTCGGGCACGGGGATGCTGCAGTTGTAGAGGAAATTCGCCCAGACCTCGTCGGAGATCACGCCGTGGCTCCACATGAACTCCAGCTTCCCCTTCTCGTACAGGTAAAGATCCAGCAACGGGTTGCCAAGCTAATCGAATGGAAGAACAAAAAATTGCCTTTAATTTTTACTAATAATTGGATTGGACAACCGATGACAGGAGTAGGATTAACCGATCGATCGAAGGCTTCTTGAAGATTTAGGCGCACTCACGAAGATGCCGCGGAGGTTGATGGGTGTCTGCTGGGCGGGGAGGCGGCGGTTCATGAGCGTGATGATGGTAGCGGCCTGTGGGACGAAGTGGCCGCCGTAGCTTTCCCCGGCAACGTAGAACTCCCGGCCCTTGTACTCGGGGAACCTGTCGAACCAGTTCACCAGGAAGATGTACGTGTCCTCGGCGGTCCTCCTGTCGCCGACGGTTTTGTAGTCGGTGGCGTTCCTCGAGAAGGAGAACCCGACGCCCGCCGGCGACTCCAGGAAGATCACGTTTGCCACTGCATATATATCTGATCAGTTCAGTAACAAACTGTGAGTTCGCAAGCTGCTTTGACGTACGATTGTTCCAGGCGTGCTTGTTCCAGCTCAGCGTCTTGCCGTCGGGGTTGACGCGGAACGGACCGACCTCCATCATCGCCCCATATCCCAGCGACGAGCAGCCCGGCCCTGCGGTGGCACACGTGCACGAAACGGCCGCCGGTGAGACAACTCAGCCCGTTGCTGCTCGAAATTGACCGTGTTTAATTACCTCCATTGAGCCAGAGGATGAGCGGCTTGGAGGCGGCGTCGTCTGGGGACTCGACGAAGTAGTAGAAGAGCTCGCGGCCGTGCTCCTCGTTCACCGTCACGTACCCCGAGTACTGGCCGAACTCGGCGTGCGGCGGCTGGCCGGGCAGCGCTTCGATCCTGTCTGCCTCCTTGCTGCCGCTGGGTGGGCTCCTGCAGCGCTCGGGCAGTGGGGCGTAGGTGCCGGAGTCAGCGCAAGCGTCGGTCTCCGCAGGCCCGTCTGAGCCGAGGCTACTTCTTCCGGTCCCTTTCATGGCCCTGGACGCCATGAACTCGCTCAGCTGAGCCTCCTGGGACGCATCAACGACTTGGAGGGATGTACCCAACAGGATTGCCAGGGAGAGGAGGACGAAGGTGGTGTCGCTCCTCATCTTTGCAGGTGCAGGGAGATGGATGCCAGCCAGCTGCGACCTGCCTGCGAGGGTGTACTCGAGGGAAAGTTAGTAGTCGCGTTCTTATGTTTCTCTAGGTCCAAGGTGAATTTGAGTTTACCACTGCGTTACACTCACACTGGACAGATGTGAAGTTTCAGGATGCCAATGCCATGGTGCGGATTATTCTTCCTCTTGAATCAACAAGAAGTGGTATCTTCTATCGTTGGGATTTTGGGCTATTGGAAGACACCTCGTTGTTGTTGGAATGATATGGATATGTACTATGGTGTTGAAAGTTAGTGGGATGACATGACTATTAGTAGAGATAAGTAAATAAAAAATAATGTAAATAGCTTGCGTGTTTAGATAGACTTGTAATGGAAATTAATATTATAAGACAATGAAATTAAACGAAGATGATGTGGATAGCATGCACCCCAAAGTTAAAGTTAGTAGGATACATGCTATACTTTGGTAGTATCTGTGTCAGCATTTTTTTTTTCTTAGTACGTTCTTGCAAGTACTATAAAGAAAAGGAAGTGTGAATTTCTTAACTTTCCAACTAACCGTCCAAAAACCCAGACAAGAAGTACTCATTGTAGAAGAAAGAGGTAAAGGCAATTCCAACACTCAACAAAGGACATGATTATTAGCAAAAGGTCACATCAGGATTCGGGATTAGCCGATTCCCTGGAGCGGACACTTCCATCTTGGCACTTTCCTCTTCTTGGCTTGACGTTTTCCAGCGCCGTAGCACACTCTAATAATCTGGCTAGAAGGCAATTTAAAATTGTGGCAAAATTAAAAGTTTAACAATTTTAGAATATTTGTGGAGCTGATCCATTTCGACATTCATAGTGTTCACTACTACTGCAGAAACCATAACCGCGGCAGATGTTTTTTATTTATCGTGGCGGTTTTTTCAACCATCACAGACAAAAGGTCAAGATTAATCTCAACCGAGACGATTAGTTTAACCGTCATGATTAATCAATTAAAAAAAAGAAAAATCCATCGAGGAGTCCACCCAGCCCATCCATGCGCCCGGTGATCCCATCTAGCCGTTGTCAGCGTCTACATCCTCGTTGGACCCTGCGCACCTCTGTTGCGGGGCTGCCGGCGTCAGAGCGCAACCCCCGCCGCGGAGATCCAGCCGCTCGACACCGGATCAAGCCGCCTGCCACCAGATCTGGCCGGGAAAGGAGGGGAAGATGGAGCCGCCGCTGTTGTCGGTCCTCCCATGAGCCGCCATCACGGATCCAGTCTCCACGCTCACGCTGCCGCTGGATCCAGCGAGGGAGGCATGCTCCTGCTGCGGTGGGCCACGCCTCGGCCCACGCCGAGCACTGCCGCCACGGCCCACGCATCAGCCGCGCCCCGCGCCGTTGCTGCAGCCCACATCCTCGCCACATCCTCATTTGTTGAGATGAAAAAAAGTATAATGACTAAGAAAATCTATAATATTTCGGTTCAGCAACATTTTGGTTAAGAGACCTATATGAGAAGAATATGATATGTGAACCTTTTTTGTAGTATGAGGCTCAATATGGTTGGTGTGATGGACTAAGTCCTCGTAAGAGGACAAGACCTACCGATGCATAAACAACTAAGAACGATTGTGCTCTAGTATACAATCAAGTAGGATAAGGGTACTATACACCAATAACTAAGATCACGGTGTACTCAAATGACTCAGTTATAACTCTATTGATCTCGTTCTTGCTAAACTACCATTTGGATGTTTACAACGATAAGGGCATTTCAAACATCATGTTGATATATAGTTGCACAACAGATGATCACCATCCAATGCCAGCGAAGTACCCAACATTCGAGTCCGAGTTAGACCGTTGACCTTCACTTATTCATTCTTAGGTGACTCCGGTGGTCACTAGACTTTTCCAGTGGCCCTGCAGAACCTTTGTCCAAGCTCCCAATGGCTAGTTTCTTTAGGCGCTTACTCATACCCTAGAGGAGCTCAAGAACACTTTCCACTCACTTGCTTAGAGCTTGATCTAGAGTGAGTTTGGGAGAGATCTTATGCATTTTCTTAGATATTTTACATCTAGTGGTACTAGTTAACTGTTGGAGTTGTGGATTTCCGGTTACTTTTGGTGGTTACTACCACCTAGATGCCTTGGATGGTGTCGTTGAGCATTGGATTGAAAGGTTTGTTGGTGTGCCTAGATCAGTTGGCTTCTTGCAACTGCCCATGTCAGGCGAAGCTTGAGGACTTGTTTAGCTTGCGAAGAAATGATCTGCCTTAATATGGACATAGATTGCCGCCAAAGCAACTAAACCTTGGATAAAAAAAAAATTTGTCTCTTGGCGGTTGTTGTTTTTCCCTCTCTACACTTGCATTTGCATTCATATTATTGTTCATGTGTAGTTGTAGATGTAATTCTAGTAACTGAGTAGCATAGTGTACTTGCTTTACTTCCTAGCTCAACTAGTGTTTTAGTTTGCTTCGTAGCATGTGTGTAGTAGTTGAGTTGTAAACCTTGCTACTAGACCTGTTTAGAGCATCTCTAGGAGTTTCCAAACCCACTTTAAATATAATCTTGATTTTTTGGCAATATTGAAAAAACACTATCCAACAACTCCCTGCATAAGAAAGAGGACAGCTTTCGTTCATGCATGGATGCAGATATTGGGAGACAATAATTATTGCGGTCTTCACAAAGTTTGGTTTGGAACTTTCCGAATCGAATTGAAGCGTAGTTTTAGTACTTGGAAGTAGTACTTTTCCAAGATTATAGTCGTTCTTCCTGGTGGACTGAACGTTTGGACGCCGATTCTTATTTTGTTTCTTTTATTTCCTGTATTGGTTGTAAGAGTTCGAGTCTCATTGCTCCTGTTTGCTTTGACTCTCAGATGTGTACCGGCCGGCTCTGAATGGTACAAGCTAGAATCTTGTTCCGTTATCTTAAAAAAAGGGTCTAGCTTCAATATTTGGATCAGCTTGATAATTTGACGGATATTAAGGGGTCATTATTATTGTTTCATCTTTTGCTTTTGGTTTCGAACAAAGAAGAGATAGGCGAGTACAGGCCACCTTTTGAAATTGGCTTCCAAGAAGAAATGCGAAGCAAAATGTAGTATTTGTATGTTTTTTTTAGAAAGGACGGCAAAAGCTTTGCCGCGGTTTTTATTAGACGATATAAGAGAAAAAAACTGAACAAAATTACAAAAAACCAGCCTTGCGAACTGGCTGCCACCCAACACTCAAAACATCAACCTTAACTACTAGAAACAACAAAACCAACTAACACAACCGAACAAGACAGAGCCAAACAAACTATAAGGAGGAACCTATTGGAGCATTTTGATGTTCTTGAATTCTCGGCTCCACAGCTCTTTGGTATTGCATAATATCATCTTTGCACAAAGCTGCTACTTGTGATGGATTCAGGCTTGCTTGTTGGAAAATTCTTCTGTTTCTCTCCTTCCACACATTCCACCAGAAATAAATTAGAACCCCATCACAGTCCCTTTTTTCTCTTTTGTTAAACTTGCTTCGACATTTCCTCCAAAAGGTATATAGTGACCCCGTCTCTGAAACTAAGTTTAGAACCGTTAGATTGAACCATTGTTTTAGAATTGTCCATACCTCTTTAGCAAAAGGACAGTCTTTTACAGAGATGTGTTGGTGTTTCTAGATCATGCCCACACAGCTTACACTCGGTGTCCTCGGTCTATCCTCTCTTGAGCAAATTATTTGCAGTTAAAATTTTCTTGTGCAAGAGGGTCCAAGCAAAGAAACGGCATTTGTGTTCAGCTTTGGCCTTCCATATTGGAGTGATGTTGATTTTGCTAAAGACTCCAACAAACTGTATTTGATATGCACTTTGTGTTGTGTATTCCCCACTCGTTGTCCATCTCCACACGATGTCATCCTCTGTTGTGTCACTTAGTTGGATACTTTGCGAGCCTCCCGAGCCCCGACGAATTGGACAACTTCTTCCCGAGTCGTTGGAGGATAGATATGGTCAATCCACTTATTGTTTGTTAGAGCTTGCCGGACAGTTAGGTTTTTTTTCGCTTTGATTTTTCAAATAGCGGTGGCGCAATAGATTTTGCCATGGAGCCGTTAATTCAGTTAGAGGACCAGAATGGGGCTGTTCGTCCATCCCCTATGACCACTGTAGTTGATGCATAGAAGAGCTGCTGATCTACTTTGTCACAAGGTATCTCCAATTGGTTCCAGGCGCGTTGCTTCTGCTTCCACTTAAACCATAACCATCTCAGCCTTAGTGCTCTTGTGAATTTCTCCAATTCCAAAACCCCCAAACCCCCTTTCACTTTGGGTAAACACGTTGTTGTCCAGTTGATTAATGAATGACCCCCGCTGACTCTATCCGGTGTCTCCCCCCTCCACAAAAAGCTTCTTCTGATTTGATCAATTTTCTTGACAAGCCATTTTTGTGCTTGAAAAACTGTGAGGAGGTATATCGGCAAACTTGTTAAAACAGTTTTGATTAGTGTCTCTCTTCCTGAAGATGATAGGAATTTCCCTTTCTAACCGGGAAGCCTTGCCCCAATTTTGTCTATGAGAGGCTGCACCTCTATTCTCCTCAGCTTCCTGATATGCAGTGGCAATCCAAGGTATTTACCGAGGAACGATCCAATTTTTCTGGAAAGTTCTGAACCACCGTTTGTACCATACTTGGCTTGCATCCTTATGGGGAAGATTTCGGTCTTTGCCATGTTTACCTTGAGCCCTGAACATTCTCCAAAGGCCATCAGAATTCTCTGCAGCCTGTCCAGTTCGGTTGGTGATGGATTTGCAAAGAACGCTGCGTCATCAGCATATAGCGAACACCGCAGTTTTGCCTGCTTTGGGAGAACGGGTCGCAGCAGCCCCTGCTGTGCTGCTTTCTCTATAATTCTCTGTAACGGATCAATTGCGAGGATGAAGAGCATTGGTGATAACGGATCTCCTTGTCTGAGTCCCCTTGCGTGCCTTATGTTTTTACTCGGCCTACCATTTATTAGAATTCTTGAAGATGATGTTCCCAAGATGGCCAAAATCCAATCTCGCCACTTTGTGCTGAAGCCTAGTGCCTTCATGACCTCCAACAAATACTGCCAACCAATGGAGTCAAATGCTTTTGATATATCTAGCTTAATGAACAGGGCTGGTTGCTTCTTCTTGTGAAGACACTGAATTGTCTTTTGAACATACAGAAAATTATCATGGATGCACCGTTTCTTGATAAAAGCATTTTGAGCCTGGGATACTAACTCATTTAGACGAGGGGCCAGCCTAATTGCTAAAATTTTTGTGATGATTTTGGTAAGGCTATTGATTAAACTTATTGGCCTATAATCTGAAATTTCCTGTGCTTCCAATTTTTTTGGTAAAAGGACTATATTTGCCTCGTTGAACAAATGCATCTTGGAAGTTTTATGAGTGTAGAAGCCTAGCACCGCTGCCAGGAGATCATGTTTGATGATTTCCCAACATTTTTTGTAGAATAAACCAATGAAACCGTCCGGCCCTGCTGCCTTCTCCTTGGGAAGGGCTTTGACAATTTCATCCAGCTCTTGCATTGTAAAGGGGCGTCCAAATCATCCAAATTGAAAGGTGTATACCCCAGGGCATTCCAGTTAATTCTTCTAGTTCTTGGCACACATTTACCCACCACCTGCTTGAAGTATTCTTCGGCCACTGCAACCTTGTCTTGTTGTGTAGTAGCTACTCCACTACTAGCTTTCAATGAGCTGATGAAATTCTTTTTTCTTCTTGCACTTGCATAGATATGAAAGAGGCGAGTATTAGCATCACCCTTCCGAATCCAATTAAGGCGAGAGTGTTGCTTAGCTTTTGGCTTCTGAACAGCTGCCATGCCTAAAGCTCTTGCCTTTAGTTTTTTCTTGAATTCCATTTCTTCCTCCGTGAGTACCCTACGCTCTTGCGCCTTTTCCAGTTCCAACAAGATTACTTGAAGGATGGCCTCTTGTAATTTCCACTCGCTGCAATGCATCCGTCTCCATACTTTGAGTGCTCGTGCAGTACGTAGTAATTTGGCATGCATTTTTAGTAAGGTGTTTTGTGTGTTAACTGGCTGCTCCCAGGCTGTTTGGACCGTCTCCATGAATCCTGGCATGCCGATCCAATAGGACTCAAACCGAAAGCCCCGATAGAACTCATAAGTTGTATCACCTTGCAGGAAAAGGGGGCAATGATCTGAACCTAGAGAAGCCAATGCTTGGAGATCAGTGCGTGGAAATAATTCTAACCACTCCACTGTGGCAAGGAAGTGATCAATCTTTGTCATCGTCGGATTCTGTTGGTCGTTGCACCAAGTGAAGCGTCTTCCAAAGAGTTGCAGTGGTGCGAGCTGCAGATTGTCGATTGCGTTTCTAAAACGGTTCAGCATTGGAATGTTAATCCTATTATTATTTTTATCTTCAACTCGTAAAATTAAGTTAAAGTCACCAAGCAACAACCACTGCTCTTCCATGTGTTGCTTCAGATCAGAGACCTCCTGGATAAAAGCAATCTTGTCCTGATCGGATTGCGGCCCGTAGACACCAGTAACACTCCAGGACACATTTTCCTCTAACATTGTGACCTTGGCTGATATTGTATTTGTCGTCATTCTAATCTGCTCAAGTTTGAAAAATCTTTCCGACGCAGCCTTAAGAATTTCTCTGCCGTACCCACTTCTGGCCGGATAACACAATTTGCCCCCATGTCTTGTCCCCTTTGTTTCAATTAGCATTTGTTGGCTCCAATTTTCCACTTTTGTTTCTTGTAAGCAAACTATCGCCGCGCCCGACAAAATGATTAAATTACGGACACTAGCTCTTTTTGCCCCATCATTGAGACCCCTTACATTCCAAAGCATAATATAGACACATCTTTTTGAGCCATTAAACCGTTTCCTCCACTACCGGATCCCGATGCCCATGAAGAATATCGATGAAAGGTTGCACCTCCGACCAATCAATCATAAACGGCTTCTCGGCTGGCCGAAGGCAACAAAGCCAAGCAAGCCCAAACAGTCTAGCCCCAAAGCAAGTTCGCAGGTTCTGAATGCTAAAGGCAACAATGCCAGCAGGCAAATTGAGTCCTAGAAGATTTAGATACATGAGCTTCATGCCCTCATGATGGCCACGCAGGGCCCAACTCTTGTTGAGACTAGCGGCCCAAGTCACGTCCTGGACTGGACACAAAACAGCAGATAGGGCTATCATTGGATGACCCCCGCCCTACTGCTGTCGAGGCTTTCCGATTCAGGCCGCATGCATTTTCTTGGCAGCTACTGTGGCCACTCCAGCCCTCTTCTCCAGCTTGGATCCATGGTCCACCAGGTCCTGAAGAGCCTCCATCTCAGTCTTGTTGAGTGGCTTGTCAAGATGCTGTGAAAAATGTTCAACATTAGATTCAACAACTTGTGCATTGTGCGATGGCAGGTCACCCAATTTTTTAACTAGTAATTCCTGAGCCAGTTCCACATATCCCTTACCCACCTTGAATTTTGCTTTATTAGCTAGACGTATGCTTTTTCTTTGAATAGTGTCTAGGACTAAATCTTCTGCTGACTCCAGTAACCCAGAGTTTTCTGGTTGCAAAGGGAGAGGGAGCACAGGTTGCTCTGGAGGTGTAGTAACTGACTGTAGAAACAGATCTAATGGGTCTTCCAAGTTGCTAGTGTTACTCGTTGTGTGGTGCTCATTCAGTGATTGTACAACAGCAACATGTTCTCGTTCTAGTTCTAGCAATTGTGTTTGGTGTATGTTAAGAGCAGCAGGTTCTGTGCCCACTATAGCTAGCTGTAATTGCGTTGTATCATCCTGTTCACTATTTGTAACTAGGTGTTCTTCTGACACAAGGTCTAGATATTCTTCAGTCATAAAGTTTAAACTGAAAACAGGAACTGGGCTGGCTGCATCTACGTTAAACCCTTCATGCACGTGGACCACTACTTCAGGTTGTGCATCAGCAATTATTTCTGGTTGTGGGGTATGTGAAATTATAGGTGACACACACTCAACTGAAGGAGAATTCGTGTTGGGACTAACTGCCATGGCTGCTGCAGTACTGATGCCTGGTGGAGTCTCCTTCTCAGAGCCCCTGACTGGTTCAGTTTCCTTTGTCGCCCCGATGTTGTGGTGGATGTAGGCGCCCTTCTCCTTCCTCGACTCTTCAGGATTACCCAACAGAGCTTCCTCAAACATTGGGTCAAATTTACTTGAGCAAGAAGATGGTGAGGGAGGCGGGGTAATCTCACTGGCAACTAAAACTCTGTCACCCAGGACAGTAGCGATTGGTTCAGCAAATGAAACACGTTTTGCAGTCTTACTCTTGTTTGGCGGTGCAGGAGCAACTTTGGCGCTGGTGTGCATCTTCTTGGGTTCCCACTTGAGGTTCCTTGAGCGGAACGAGCCACCATGGCGGGGCTTGAAGTTGTGGATGTTGCTTCTTGTAGCGCCGGCCAGCGCCATTGTGGCACCTGGTGACCCATCCCCAGGCTGAAGAGCTCCTGTGCCTGTTGTGCCGGCCCCCTGGATGGTCCTCGTCATCATTGTCATCCCGCCTATGCTGGCCGTCCCTCCTGTAATGGTCATCCCGGCCCCTGTGTCCCCGATCCTCTCCTAGCGAATCAGGCTCACCATACCTCCAGAGGAGATTCCTCCGACGCTTACGGTTCGGTGGTCCGCCCTGTCCACCCTCATCCATGAGGAATGAGAGGTCCTCCACCACAGCAACATGAGGGAACACTTCATATTTCAGGGCGTGCTTGATGCCAGTTGGCTCATCGAGATGAACCTGCACAAGAGGGAGTGAGATGTTTGTCAGTGGCTGCTCAGTGTCTAGGTCGGTGATGGTTAGCCAAACCCTCCGTGGGATCTTGCAGGGGTCTGCACACCAGGCCCACAGGTCGTAGGTCCTTGTCCTCTCACGACGACGCGTGTGCTCCTCCACATAGTGGACAGCACAGGATCGACCTAGGATCATGGCCGCCACGTCTTTCCCCCAAGCGTGCGGTGGGATCCCCTCGATGCGGACATTG
Source organism: Chrysopogon serrulatus (assembly GCA_015844335.1). NCBI lineage: Eukaryota > Viridiplantae > Streptophyta > Magnoliopsida > Poales > Poaceae > Chrysopogon > Chrysopogon serrulatus. The sequence continues at coordinate 8,812 of JADLZL010000011.1, read as the reverse complement.
ACCCTGAACTCCAGGCCAACGTCCTGGGCCTCTCGAGCTTCACTCCAGTTGGCGAAGTGGAAGATCCTGCCTCCATCCTCCAGCCCATGCTGACGAGTGGCCCTCTGTCTGAGACGGTCGTTGGAGAAGATCACAAGATACTGCTCTGGGAAGTGCTTCACCACCTGAAAATCCTCGAAGTCCATGTTGAGTTTGGACCTGAGAGCATCAGCAACATGGTAAGTCTCAGAGTTGTGTCTGTTGCCTCGCAGCCAGCACACCGCTGCCCTGGACACCAGCATGTCCCGACGTCGCTTGATGTCCCCCGTGGCGGAGACGAAGACCGTCTTTGAGTCCGGCCTAGCCAGCGGATCCCCAGGGTAGGCAGCCATGGTCGCCGGGGTTGGGTCTCCTCGAGCCACCTCCAGGTAGGAGCGGCCACCTTCTTTGATGGGTCTCTCAAGGGTGGTTTGGTGTGTTGCAACTGTTGCTGTAGACCAGTCTTGGGCTAGCTTTTGCTGTTTATGGATGGATTGAGGCGGTCGAGCAGTACACTGGCTTGCTCGATGGTCTTTTCCCCAGCAGTGCCAGCAGCGGGTGGATGAGCGGCAATGACGAACTTGGTGGTCTGAAGCCAGGCAGTTGAAGCATTTACCATAGGCGTGCTGCTTGAAGAGCTTCGTTCCTTGGAGTGAATTGATGCGCTGCTGCACTCCAGCCGATGAGCTTCCAGTTTGCTTTTCTCGTCGCCACCAGTAAGGAGCCTTAACCTCCTCCCAATCCTCTTCGCTTGGCGGTCCTCGAGGCATGCTGCGTATGCGCCATGAACGCCCTCCTGGGTTCCAGCTGCTTTCTCGTTCATTGCGTTGTGATAGGGTTGATGGTGACTTGACCTTGGAAGCTTTACTCCCCTGCATTGGTGGTGAGCTTGATTGATGAGCCACCCACTTCTCCTTCTGTGCTCTTGAGAGTCTCTCCTTGGCAACGGAGTGGAGATCTGAAACTGCCGGTGCCTCCGCATGCTCTGTACGTCGGCTCTGGTCCAGATGCGATGCTTGAATGCTGCTTGTTTGAGCGGGGGGGTCTTCCTCTATGCCTCGTAGCTGGCCAGGAGTAACTTCACTAGCTTGCACATTTGAATCTTGCTGCTGCAACTCCCCTCTTAACTCCGCTTGGTCTGCTTCCTGCACCGCTTCCTTGGTTGACAACTGATTCGGGAGTAAAAGCTCGATGTCTTTGGCCAGATCTGCGAGTATTCCTGCACTTCCATCTGTAATCTTGAGCTGCTCCTTGTTGATTTCTGTCGTTTGAATTGCTTCCGTCGTCTTCTCCTCGGATGTGTTATTCGCCGCGACTTTGTCCTTCGAGATCTCCTCCAATCAGGGGAGAGAGGCAACGATTGACCCCTCGGCTTGTAGATCATGGTGAGGCTGGTGCGGATCTATGGTTGGGGTGGTGGGATTTGCGGGCTGTGGATGGATCGATGGGATGGGTGGGGTTGGTGGTGTTCCGCCTACGGGGAGCTTGGGGTCAGGGTCCGGGTCGCCCATCTTTTTACTCCTCTAATTTCCTAGATTTCGACGTATATAGTATTTGTATGTCTAGAAGTGTTTTTATCGGAGTGGTTGCTATTCTAAAAAGTACTACACATGCATAGACGATGCCACATGAGACAGAAGGACCGCTGACAGGCATCAATGTCTTTAAATGGCATATTGACAAGAAAGAGAAGCGGTGTAGGTTACGTTGCGCTACCAGGCGAGAGAGCAATCGAGGGCGCTGTGTCACTGTGTGTGCTCAAACGGGTGAGAGCTAGGGCGACAAGTGGGCAAAGCGTTGCAGGTGGCAACGCAGGAGGAGGATGACAGTGAGGTAGCAGTGCAAAGGACCAAAGTGCTAATGTGTTCGACGAAGACATGTTTTCGTCAGAAGGGAGTCGCTGCAAATGTACTCTTGTTACTTGTTTGAGTCAGCATTCATTTATTTCTTATAGTTTGAATGTCCGATCGTGTTGATAAAAAAGAACTCGTGCGTCGAGGACTAATAGGAACTTGGAAGCCTCATAGGCTCATGGCTTTCTCGCATGTAAGATTTATTTGCATATAGTAGGACTGGAATTCTCCTTGGCTGTAGATTGGTAATTCCTTGATCTCATGGACGCCACAATGAAACGGCAGGTGGAAGCATGCCTTTCAGGAACGAGTAGAAGAGAACCAGCGAGCTTTTTGGCTGGAAACTGGGTACTAGGTGCCCAGCTCCCCTCACAGACGCAAACGTGAATCCTCCATTGTACTGCTGAATGTAACCTCCAACCTTTATATGCAAAGCATCACAATTCAGCACATATAAATTCCATTGCATCGAATCTTCACTTTTGGTGTTTGTGTATTACCTCGTTGGCAGGAGTGTACCACGGCCGCCATGGCTTTGTGATAGTCAGATTAAGGTCCTTGACGGAGTACCTCGTCCCAGTAATAGGGCACACATCGTCCATATCACCGCTGACAAGAAGTTATACATGATTATGATAATTGCCAAACATTTTTTTTTTCACTTTTGAGCTTGCATTGATGATGGGGATGCGGGGTTGGTGGGTATGTTATTACCTGTACACCCAAACTCTTAATCCGGTGTCAACAAGCCACGAGAGAATTGGCACCATTGTTAACGGAGAGTCGTTCCACTTCCGGGGTAACTCCCTGAACCAATGACAAAGGTCTCAGATTACAATACTAATAATGAGTTTGCAAAGAGCAAATAATATATTCAGGCAGTTCTCACTACTTACTTGTTACAGACTGACCAAATGGTATTGACTCGAGCATGGATTGCCTTCTGCACCTCAGGGCTATTCAAGTAGACCGCGACGTAGTTGTCTATGCACGGATCGTACCCAGGTAGCTGTCACAAATATACACATCGGTATAATTCATCAATTAGAAGAACCAAACATGTGGTAATTACAAAACTAATTACACAGATAGAGGCCAATTCGCAAGATAAATCTATTAACGCTAATTAATCAATCGTTATCACATATTTATTGTGCCGCCATATTGTTAAATTATAGACTGACTAGGCTCAATAGATTTATTCTCTCAAATTAACCTTAATCTATATAATTAGTTTTATAATTTATTTAAATTTCAATACTCCGAATTAGTATCAAATTAACATCCGATGGGTAGAACTGAACTTTAGTCCCTAGAATCGAATAGGAACTTTTCTTTGACCATTAAGGATTAAAGAATTTGATAGAATAATAACCTTGCGTTACTATAATTATTATTATACTTACATAGCTACTGGAGTAGTTTGTCCCGTTGGGCGCCTGGATGCAAACTGGAGCATAAATGTTGTAGAGGTCGATATTGCCAACGATGTTGACCAAGCTCCTCTCGTGGTAGAACGGTGCCTTGACCTCCTGGCACAGAATGCCATCGGACGGGCCGAAGCTGCAGTGCTCAGTAATGTTGGCCCACATCTCGTCGGAGATCACCCCATGGTTCCACAAGAACTCGAGGAAGCCCTTGTCGTCATTGTAAACATCAAGTGATGGGTTGCCAACCTGAAATCGAGGAGAAAAGGCAAGGCGACTAGCTAGTTAGCCATCGTGCTGTGCGTATCTGCAAGTCTGCAGGTGAAATCAACTGCCATGGCGCTCGACTTACGAAGATCCCCTTGAGGTTTATCGGGTTCTTTCCGGTGAGTTCGCGGATGGCCACGATGACGGTGGCCAGCTCCGGGATGTAGTGGCCGGCGTAGCTCTCGCCGGCGATGTAGAAGTCGCGGCCCTTGTACTCGGGGAACCGCTCGAGCCAGTTGAGCAAGAAGATGTACGAGTCCACTGCCGTCGTCGCGTCACCACTTTTATTGTAGTCGGACAACGTGTTGGAGTAGGAGAACCCAACTCCGGCTGGCGACTCAAGGAAGATGACGTTGGCCACTGCAAACAAAAGAACAAGAACGACACCACCGCCCAGGTCTCCCGTCGTCAGCAAGATGAAACCCGTAGCCTCGATCGTCGTTATCTCGCAGGTGTCGTCACCACCTACGTCGTCTACGTGGCTAAAACGCACCGTTGTTCCAGGAATGGCGGTTCCTGCTCAGCGTCTTGCCGTCGCGGTTGACACGGAAAGGGCCGAGCTCCATCATGGCGCCGGCTCCCAGCGACGAGCACCCCGGACCTGCGGCATGCGCGCGTGCAACAAACACGTCGTCACGTTCACGTACGTACTCAAATTGCATCTTGCCGGCGGCGAACGCCAAAAGGAACATGCATGGATGATGCCTACCTCCGTTGAGCCAGAGGACGAGGGGCTTGGAGGCGGCGTCGTAGGGGGACTCGACGAAGTAGTAGAAGAGCGCGCGGCCGTGCTCCTCGTCCACCGTCACGTACCCGGCGTACTGCTCGAAGTTGACGCGCGGCGGCTGCCCCGGCAGCGCCGTGATCCGGTCGGCCCCCTTGCTGCCCTTGGGAGACTTGCAGTACGTGGGCAGCTTGCCGAAGCTCCTCAAGGGGTCAGCCCAAGGGTCGTCGGTCTCGTCAGACAAGGCCACGCGCTGTGCCCGATACTTCATGAGCTGCCTCAGCAGCGCGGCTTGGTCCAGGGCGGCGTTTGCCAGCGGTAGGGCGAGAAAGATCGCCGCCAGGAGAATGCAATAATAAGACATCTGATTCCTCGCCATCTTGGATATTCTTGGTATGCCAGGTCAGGAGATTAGTCCTCTGCGAGCTCGCCGCTCTCGATCACACAATGTAAAGATCATCTGGTGTGTATGTATGTATATATAGAGTAGTCCAGAATGCATGTTCTTCCCGACTGTATTTCGGGAGTTTGGATTCTCCAAAGTGCCAACGCTTGCACGACGAAATCGCCTGTAGTTTCTTCCAGATTTCCTTGCATCTTCGCTTAACACCCTCGTTGTCCGCCGTAGTCGGCGTTCAATAACGTTGGAGTTTTGGATCTTAACGGCGCTTTGTTTCTCACGGCGAAGCCATCGATGCCGAGGTGTCACCGCTCAGCAAGGACGTAAAGGATTGGATCGATGATGTACAGACCGAGGTACCACATTTCTATCAATGTGCAGGCCCAATATAAGTTGGAGAGTAATTCCACAGCATGGTCGAGCTTGTACTAGCTTCAGCTCGGCGCTGGTATGAAGTACAGATGATTTATTTTGAAATTTTTTACGGGTTTTAAGGGACGTAGAGAAATTTTGATGCCTAGCGTCCCATGTTAATTTATTTTATTTCTATTCTATACTATAATAGAGTGAAAGAACTGGAAACCTTGAATCTATGTACCCACCTAACACTACAACATGTCTCTTGATAGAAGGCATTTACAAATGCCTCAAAAAATAGTCAAAATATCCTGACCTTTTGAGGTATTTTTTAAAACACGGGCTATAACACTTGAGTAATATGTCTTTTGAGGCGTTTTTTCATAATGTCTTGTAATATCAACATTTAAAGGCATTTTCTAGCTACCTAAGATACCTTTTAGAGGCAATTTGTACTAGGCCTCCAAAGGTTAATGGAGATGTTATCAAAAATGCCTCCAAAACTAAGATAACCATAAATGAGTTTGCTACCAATATCAAATCAGCACAACCTATTCATCACGCACATGGATATCAAAAGAAAACTCATCCATAAAAGAAAACTCATTCACACGCCCACCAGGGGCCATGTTCTTCGATGGAATAAACAGGCCAACAAGGGCCCATACGACGATGGGTCGAGGCAACCTCCGCCGCCAACCCTAGAGTTGGGGTGCGTGCGTGCCCAGGAGGAGGGGTGCGGCCGCTACCACTGCCGCCACTTTGCCATGTCATTCGCGATTATCATATTAAGTGTTAGTTATTTTGGTAAACAATTAATTAGAATAAGGAAATTAGAGTTGATCGATAGAAAAGAGAATCCGTGTTCGATAAGGATTCTTCCGCTTTGGCTTGTTAGTAAAGTCCAATCGAGATTATAAATATCAGGGGATTGTAATCGCATTAATTAAGAAGTAATTAGACGAAAGCTTTTTTCCTCTCTCTCCCTTCCTTCCTCAACTGCCGTCGCCCCCCTTCCTCCTTCTCCCTGCCACACGAGCCACCGCCCCTGCCTCCAAGCCGCTGCCACCCCTCCAAAGTCCCTCACCGATAGCCCAACCTCCCCGTCGTGTTGTTACTGTTACAAATCTAGAGTGGCCTGGCCAGGGGTGACCTAGGAATGCCCATGTTGTGGTCGAGCCCCCAAGAGCCCAGCGAAGGTGGCCAGAGCAGGGGCTTTCACCTTCTTGGCTCGCCCTTCTTATATCGAGAACTCCCTCAGAGGAGGGCTATCCACGGACTACCGAGCCATCATTTATCCTCCAAGGGTGTGTGCAAGCAAGCCGGGGAGTTAATTAGATGGTCATGTCCTTAACTCGTGGACTTAACATACCCCACATTAGACTCTCATTAGTTGTCATCATGATCATCAAGCCATACTAATAATCATGGTCATGTTCATATAATCAATTGTTTTCATATCAATGGAAACTTCTTTTATTGAAAAAATTGTAGTGCAAATAATACACTACAATTAAGTATTAGTTATTTTGGTCAATAATTAATTAGAATAAGGCAATTCAGTGTCTATAATTCCTATTATTCCTTCTTCATTTTTAAGGGTTGAGTTCATGTATTACCTCATTGGCAAGAGTGTACCATGGGTGCCATGGATTTGATATCAATGGAAACTTTTTTATTGAAAAAACTACAATGCAAATAATGTGTTATCAAGACATAATCCATTGATTTCTTATAGTTTGAAACTAAGTGATGTTTGTTGACGGTTCTTAACACCTCTACCGTCAACATTTCTTTGGGAACTTGGCAAATCATGATCTAAAGCATTATATTTGATTTGGATTCACTTGGTTCCACTTCTATATGCAAATTTTATTTGGATGCAGGGCATAACTCCAATCAAGCAAGAAATGGCCCAATATCAAGCATTAGAAGCATATGGAACAAGCAGGGAGGCTTGGGCCCACTTGATGGGGTCAGCCGACCCCACACTTGGTTGGCCGACATCCCACCTGGCCCTTCCACGTCAGTGATCCTCCCTAAGCCCAAGAAACACACTCCCAAGTCATCCTCGCCATTGATTCCAAGTCGGTGCAAGATCAAAGGTTGAAAGAGGCAACACATGGCTTGTTGGACCCACAGGTGATGTGTCGGTGCATAAATGAACGTACCACTTCTTTTCTTGAGTAAAATGAACGTACCACTTCATGCACACACTTTACTACACTCTTGGAGGCCCAACACCAAAGGAGGAAGGCCCACTCAACAGTGGAGGGTCGGCCGACCTACCCCTTGGTCGGCCGACCTTCTAATTCCACCAAACTGCCTCAACTTTGGTCACATGCAAACTAGCACAGAATGGAGTGCTATGGTGCATCGGTTTGTGGCGGTTACAATGGAGGTTGATCCAAGAGCTAGAAGAGGATGTCACATGGATTGATGACATGGCATTAGAGTAGCCCCCTACTTCTCCATAGGCTATAAATAGCACCCTTCTCCCTCACTTGTATCACAACCCATTACACACAAGTTCTCTCCACTCTCTCAAGATGTAGCTCCAGTAGTGGTGTTAGTCACAGCGGGAGCTGTTGGTATTAATTAAATGCACATAAGAAATAAGATTATCCGCAAGCGTACAGATACAATACCGTTGTAGCACTTCACCAAGATAAACCTGGTTTTAAATATTGAACCCAAAGAAACAGTAGGTGACGATGACTAAGTCTATAAACTTAACCCAATGCACAATCAAGCTAGAAAATAGCGAGAACAAGGAGAACAATGTGAATTATCTAGTTCTGGTCTTTGAAAGTGGTTATTTTATATCATATGATCATAAGCGATAACTTAATAAGATAGGAGTAGAAATCAGAGTTCTCTCCTACCAAGCACCTTTTGCTTGCCAAACCTATTAACAGAAAGTGGACTACAGAGGAAGCTATAAGTCACCTTCACGAGCTACCACTATCCGGAAAATCAGGGGACATTCACAAGTAAACATAGCCCAAACACCACGTCTACGCTACGAATACTACTTCAATCAAGAAGCTATCTAGATCAAAGTACTCAACAAGAGTTGCAAACTAGAAGAATAATATGAATAAAACACTTACTTTAACTAGAAGTTGACTACCAAATGATCTCAAGATGCAAACTCCAGGCGATGGAGGTTGATCTTGAAGAATACAGCAACGAAGAAGCACCAACAGGCCGGAACTCCTCCAGAACTCTACTCTCCAACTCTATCTCTCTAATCTCTAAATAAGAACTAGTTCTAGATTGAACTAGCCTCTCTTGATTGCTAGCCTAGATCTACTAGATAGGAATTAGGGTTCCTGGCTCTTCAGCTCTCCATTGATCTAGCTCTCTCTAGGAGGGTTCTGGCCCTGTTTATATAGCCCGGTGGGATGAATATCAACCGTAGGATCAAACCGACTTAATGTAGGGTCAAGATGCATCCTCAAAGGCGGTGAAGAAGTACGTAGAAGAATAGGTGGGTCCCACCCTGGGAGGCCGGCCGGCCTGGCTAGTGGGGCGGGCGGCCCCACCCCAAAAGGGCTCTCTGCCCGCTTCATTCTGGTGTCTTCTAGATCCTTTCTCGATCCCTCTAGCGATATTTTTTGTCACGGTTACGTTTCGTGGCTTTTATGCACTTTAATCCTCAATTATGCACTTTCTGGATAACTCCCTAAAAAACAGACAATTCATTAAAACTCATGGAAATTGTCAGTAATAACCTCCTATTCTATGATATTATTATAATTCA
>JADLZL010000010.1:0-213056 GCA_015844335.1 Chrysopogon serrulatus | reverse complement strand
AGAATCACAGTGTAAATTTTGGGGTAATGCTAGACAAAATGGTGATGCAGTATCATTTGATTTTTAAGGAACTATCAACTTGGTCACTAAAAACACAGCCCATCACAATCCTTCTCCAATAATTAGAAAAAAAAAACTTCTTTCCTTCAGTTACCAGTTCTGATTTCATTGTGTACAGTTAGTTTCAGACAACATATAAAAATGAAGAACAATGTCCTCAATAGAAATATATCTTGTCCACTGCTTCTGTATGGAAGTAATAAAATAGAATGTATTAAAGACCAATCGGAAATCTATAACTGTAAAGAAGGTTCTTTACAATGGTGAAGAGATCATAAGAGCTGCTGAACAATTCTAACAAGTACGGAAGTACCAATGTACCATCAATGCAAACCGCTACTACACAGCCTTTAAGAAAGAGAGAGAACATGGTATACGCTCCTTGGCAAATGGCAAATCATTGGCAATTATATGACTAGCCATCACAAAGAAAATTGAACATAGATAACGCTCTGATCAAATTAAAACATGATGCGTGCATAAATAGAATAGTTAGTTTTACACCTGTTAGTTGAATTTATAGTAGTATGTTCTGTACAAGCTGTGTGAATTCTCCTATAAAATCTCAAAAATGAACATTAGACTGCCTTCAACATTTCACTACCAGTAGTCTCCACATGAACATTAAGATCGGTTTCACCCGCCCCACTTTCCCTCTCAATTGCTCCTTCCTTTCAGCTGTTAGGATTGGCTTGAGCTCTACCCGGTATCTCCTTTCCTACTCTTCCATTGATGGTGAGTCCGACACATCTCTGCTCTACTCTTTGCCTCCTTCCTCGATCTTTTCCTTTCGCCTATCTGTAAACCTTGACGAAGCTCTTAGCTCACAAGCAAGACTACTCGCGGTAAGCCATGCTCAACCCTCAACCTTGAACCCTCAACCTTGAGTAAGAACTCGGGGGAATGAACTTGATTAGGAGGGTACGTGCGCGATGCCGCGCGTGCAGTTGGTGATCGCGCCTATGTGTTGTGGTGAGCTGGTGTTTTTTTTTGGGCTTCGTTCGTTTATAGTGATAATAGGACTAAAGCTATTTATAAGGTTTGTGCTTTTTTGTATGGTATACGCATCTGTATGTATGGTATACGCATCTACATGTAAAAAAACAATAATAACTATTTAAGATTAGCTCTGATAACCAATACCAAGTTGCTAAATAGAGGATCATCTGTTGGCTGAGCATCTACTCTGGTAGAGCACATAAGAATTGAGAACTTGCTTCTTACTATACATTTAGTGTATAACACATATATAATTGGTGTTTTATATTTAGGTATAGCTTGTATTCATAATCTTGGTCTCACTATGCACTACATGTTGGGCTCTTTAGTAATTGGCTGAAGCATGTATTGTGTGGTTAGACTATCTTGTTGCGGCACAAGATACTCACAGATGAGAATAACTCCAAAGATGGAATGCGAAACTATCACACCATCTAGACATTCACAAACATTAAGGTCCACATACACGAATATGTGATGCTTGACCGTTGATCACTGATCATTGGTACTATACAGCAAGTGAGGAACAGCGGGTTATTTCCTAATGTCTCGTATTCCCATCATTACACTCTATAATTTCATATTCTTGCTTTGTCAATTCTCATTCACTGTCTTCTGGCACTATATGTTTCTGTCTTCTGGCACTATATGTTTCTCAGTTCATATACTGGCATCTACAGCAAGAAGAGGGTTCATATATATAGTGACCTAAGCATTTGTTTATCTGGATATCAAGTTTAAATAATAGGAGGTAGTCTCACAGTTCGGAAATACAAGTCATTCTAGAAATTCTAGGACATATTATGGGGCAAATCAAATATAATGCATGTAACCTTCTGTTAATTGTATGGAGATATTATGATTGTCCTATTTAAAAGTTCATGGTAGACATTAGTGGTAGGTATGCACATGAATAACACCTTTTAAATTTGAGTCAGGGAGGTTATTGCTTCACTTTATAATTTGAGACAAAATTTAAATGTTGGATACTTTATATTTGAGTTATATTTAAGGCAGTAGTACATGTGTGCACATCAAAATAGCGTTTACACATATGTCAGGTTGGTAGTACATTGATTTGGACATTTATGATCGATCACAAATTTCACAATTCTATTAATAGTCTTGGTTTAGAAAATATAATTGTTCCTAGCTGTTGCGGTCACCCAAAGCTAAACTGTTACTCTCTCCGTATAGGATTTAGATGTCATTTTAGTGATACGCACTAGTACAGTAATTGATTTTGCAAGGCAGTGATATTTTTATTAACCGTGGCATTCACAAAATCCAACCGCCACGTAAAATGCTTCGATTTACCGTGACAGGTGTTTTTATTTACCGTGACGGTCAATAATAACCGCCACGGTAAATCAATTAACCGCGGGCGGTTGCCTTAAGACAACCGCCATGGTAAATCATAGATTAACCGGGCGGTTGCCTTAAAAGCAACCGCCACGGTTAATGGTTAAAAAGAGAAAAATAATTCATAACTTTTTCATATGAAATTGGATAAAGACAAACTTTATGTCAAAATTATAATCCTCGATAAGATCTACAACTTTGTAGTTGAAAAGTTTTTGAATTGAAACTGTTTAGGGTCCTAAAATATTGTTTTAAGTGTGCAGATTTTAAAATTTGAAATTATCAAATGATCTCAAATGTTGACATAGTCTATATAAAAGTTATAGTATTCAATAGAAGCTACAACTTTATAGTTGACAATTTTTTAATTCAAGATGTTTAGTGTCCCAAATATATGCTTGAAAGTTATAGAGTTTGAAATTTAATTTTTTCATTACCTAAAAGATTTCAAATGTTCACATAGTTAATACCAAAGTTCTAGTGGATGACTTGATCTACATCTTTGATATTAATAACTTTTTTATTTAAAGTATTCTAGTGTCTCAAATATGTGTTTGAAATTTATATATTTTAAAACTATTTTTTGAATTTTTCAAACTATCTCCAATGGAGATACAATCTATATCAAAGTTGTAGTACTTGAAAAGATTTAAAACTTTGTAGTTAAAAGTTTTTTCATTTAAGTTTATTTAGTAGCCAAAATATCCAATATAGGATTATGAAATATTGATATAAAATGATAACGTATTATACACATGAATGATTGAGTGGTGTGGTTATGCAGCGTGAGGTTGTGGGTTCAATTCTTGGAGGTCGCACCATTTTTGGGTTTTTTTTTATTTCTGGACAATATTAACTATGGCAGTTATCTTAACACGACCGCCACGATTAATGCGATTAACCGTGACGATTGTTTTTAAATCGACCGCCACGGTAAATCGATTAACCGTGGTGGTCGGGCCAACCGCCATGGTTAATCAATGATTTACTGTGACCTATGCATGGTGGTGATACATGGTGGTGGTTGAAAAAAACCGCCATGGTTAATCATTTTCAACTGCTACCAATAAAAAAATAATGTATTAGTGACGGTCTTCAAAATATAACTTTGACTTTATATTTTTATAAAGAAAAATTCCATCCTAATCCTAGGGAGTAGTTACTCCTATGTTAATATCTCTAGATTTAAGGTGTATATGACCGAATGAAGTAACCCTTACAAAAAAATTATAAACGGGAGTAGGATGGTATTTTTCTTTATAAGGGTGGAGAAAACCACCAGAAGCCGTCATCATGCTAAATGTTGATGCTTCGTTCGAGGAAGACAGTGGAACTGGGAGTATGGGAGCAATCATCAGGGATAGCTCGGGCGGCATGTTGATTGCATCATGTAACTTTGTCTCGCATGTGGTTGACGCACCTATGGCTGAAGTGTATGCGCTTAAGAAAGGATTGATGTTAGCCCAACATGCAGGATGTAACAGGGTGATTGTCCAATCTGATTGCATGGAGGTAGTTGACATTATGGGAGATGGTGGCTTCACAACAAATTCCGCAGCGGCTATTTATGATGAATGCAATACAGTATAGCTAGGTTTCCAGGAGATCTCCATTGAGCATTGCGGAAGGGAGGCAAACCAAGTGGCTCATGAGTTGGCAAACTATGCTATGATATCAAAAAATTATTGTATTTGGGACGATAATCCCCTAGCTTTATGGTCGAAATTTTGTCAAATGATGCAACAATCCTTGATCAATAAATCTTTACCACTTGATTTTCAAAAAAAAGTATACAATCATACTAGACCATTTATGGTAGTATATATGTCAAGTATACATGCATACATAGAGTATCTGGTTATACTTATTTTATCTACTACAATAAGTGGCATTTTCATAATATATTAAAAAATATGACTTCCTTTAGAAAAATTGAGTATGAAGATTTGAAGTATCTTAGTATGAGTATATAAACATACTCAAAGTGATAAATAAGTATAAATACATATACAATGCGTCATTTTAAAGATGGGAGCAACTACTACCGGAAACATCTTCCTTTTTATTAAAATAATCATCACAAAGTGATATATTTATACTTTCATGAAAGTATTTTCCAATATAAATCTATTCATATGATTTTCATATTTTCAAACTTAACAATTTAAATATTATTCATGATTTATGTTTCTAATGTTTGATCCAAACCTTGTCTAAAAACGACACTAAATCCTATACAAAGGGAGTACAATATTTCATTAACAAATTATCTGCTCCGATAAAATGGGAAAGAGAGCACAAACATTTGAAAATGTCATAAGCAAAGGCTATTGTTGCTTGTCCATCCCCATTTTTTGGCGAATATGTCCAAAATCTCTCCACGCCAATTGAATAGTTTTTTTTTTCTTGCGTAATCGCATTGCAACAATGCCAATAGAGAGTCCAAGTTAATTCTTTTCAGGTGTGATAGAAAAAAAATAATACAGATCAGTGCACAGGTCAGTCCTCTTGCGCTTTTGGAGTACGCCCTTATGGAGCACCGCGTTTTCTGTAGGCGTACGTCAAGAATAGAATAGCCGTGGAGGTATTGACGAGGTCATCGAGCCCGGCGCGTAGTGCGAACATGAGAACGGACGCGGACTGCCGGGGCGTCGGCGCAGGCTATGAGACCGGACACAAGCATGACGGAGCTGATCGCTCCGCTCCCCTCCCAGAGTCCCACCTCCTGCATCCGGACGAGGACGCGGAGAGCCCGTCGTTGCCTGCGTACTCCGCGACGAGCGCGTTCCAGGTCCCTGGCGCCTGGCGGGCATCCGGTCCAACACCCTGCGCGCGCCGCGTATGCGGGACGGCGGGTATCCATGCATGCATGTTGCAAAATTTAGCATGTGTGCTAGTATATAGTAACAGCTACATACGTACGTTACTCCAAACCAATTTGTCCCCTTGACTGGCAACCATATATTCGATGAGGCACAACTGCATCAGCACAGTTGATTGTATATATGGCCATATATATAGGAGTATGCAGCAAAAAATAAAGGCCCGTTTCTCGATCAACCAGTGAGAGGCAAAAATTGTACCAAACAGACATATATACCCTTGATGTATTGCCACTCGGTAGCAAAAATAATAAGCGTCGTTCCTCCTCGCTCCGATGGTGGTGGTCTCTACTCCAAGCCAGATCTGGATCCGCCACTCACAACCGAACGAGGTCGGGCACCAACCACATCGACAAAGACAATAATGAGCGAGGAAGGGGACGTACGTCGTACGGCCGCGCAGAAAACTTGATGGCGGTGACCGAGACGCCCTACCCCGGGCAGGCATCAAGGACACGACGCCTTGATTGGCATGCATCTCCAGCTGCCATCGCCTGCCCTCCCCAATCCCCATCTTGCATTGGCCTGCAGGTCAGTCGTCGCTCCTGCCAGCTCCATCTCCTCCCCTCCGCGCGCATACCTACACGCGTCTCCTCCACGTACGACGGACGAGCCATCGCCTTCACTCATAAGCAGGGCGGTTGCCGCAGGGAAGCGTTGTCGGCCATGCATGCATGGTAGATAAAGGTCTTTTTCTCTTTCACCTACTCCTACTTCTTTAAGTTTTTCTATTCTCAAGTCGTAAAAAAAAAAAGTTTTTCTATTCTCTCTATCACATTAATTTATACCCACATGCTGGAGCATTAAATGTAAATAAAAAAATAAGTAATTATACAGTTTAGTTGTAAATTATGAGACGAATCTTTTAAGCCTAGTTAGGCCACGATTAGACAATATTTACCAAATATAAACGAAAGTGCTACAGTGCTTCGAGTTAGATAAAGTTACAAACAGAACAAGGTGAAAATGTTTCATTCATATTTAATCAGATTTAAGTAAATACTATTTATATTTATAGTCTCAAATCAATTTATTATGAAAATACATTTTGTAATTTATCTAATTATATTTATTTAATATTATAAATATTTATAATTTTCTCAATCAAACTTGATACATTAAAACCTGGTACTTCTAAACTTGCATGCCTTTTGTGTGTGTGTGTGTGGGGGGGGTAGCTATGAAGCTACTCCCTCTGTCCCCATGGAGTTTGTCGTCGGAAAAACCGTGCCCTACTCACAAAATACGATTCCCGGACGACATACTCCATGGGACGGAAGGAGTATCCCCATGCGACGAGAAGATAATAATAATGTGATATTTCCGTTGACAATTTAATATAAGCTATTTTTTATATATTCGATCTCTTTATTTCTGAATGAATAAATTGGGCAATGGAAAGGTATATGTACACAAATGCCTACTTGATTCCGAACACACTGTTTTGCTTTTGTTGCAAGCTTTTTAATTGTGCACGAGTTCGTTGGGGGAAATTAATGATGGATTTACAGATCGGAGACATATCTATAAGATGGGGTTGATGCTGATACTATCGTCAATGACTTAGTCTCGAGGAATGGCAAACGTAGGTTTTAATGTAATTTGACAATCACTAGTGCACAAATGTTTTGTAGTGGCGGTGGTGAACCGGTTTTCACTGGCGTTTTTCCCAACCGCCAGTGGGAGAGGCCAGTGAAAATGGCCTATTTCCACTAGCGGTTGGTTGAAAACCACCGGTAGAAATCAATTTCTACAAAGCGGTTCTCTTAAGGAGCCGCCTGTAGAAATCGCCGCCCCAAAACACCCAAAAAGCAAAAAATATTTTTAAAAAGGCAAAAATATTTTTCGAACCTGGGAGGCACCCGCCCGCCCATCTCCGTTGAAGTCGCAAGTCACGCATTTTTTCGCGTAAAATCGCGAGCTACGCGGCCGTGGGGGTTCGAACCCGCGAACTCGGCTTCGCGCGTATCCCCCCTACCACTCCACCCACACGTCACTTGTGTCTAGATAACATTTTTGTTCCCCACATATTATACAAACCCGACGGTAAATTGAATATTTAAGGGTCTAAACGATTTCAAATGAAAAAGTGGTGAACTACAAAGTTTCATACCTTTTCGAGATCTATAATTTTCATTTAGAGTGTTTCTCCATCCGAGGTCATTTGCAAAATTTGAATTTCAAATTTCAAAATTTTGATCGTAGTTTTCTGTAAAAAAATGACTTCAAATGAAAAAGTTGTCGACTACAAAGTTTCATAACTTTTTGAGATCTACAACTTTTATTTTGGAAGTTTTTCCATCCAAGGAAGTTTGAAAAACTCAAAAATTAATTTTAAATTATTTCTACCGGCGGATTTCTTAAGAAACCGCCAAGAAATCGATTTCTACCGGGCGGTTTCTTAAGAAATCCGCCAGTAGAAATAATCAATTTTACTGGCGGTTTCTTAAGAAAACCACCAGTAGAAATCGATGTTATATACAGCGGTTCCTTAAGAGAACCGCCTTGTAGAATAGGGTCGATTTCTACAGGCGTTCTAAAGGAAAACCACCAAGAGAAATAAAACGCTAGTGTCAACACAAATAGTTTGTGTACTAGTGAATTGATATGAACGAATTGTTTCATATAAATATTGCTTTTGCCTATGAAATTGTTAAGTGTTTATCAGTAACATTTGGTATACATATTTACATTCTTGTCATTATCACGTATGTACCCAGAAAATTGGAATTTTGCCATCATCAAACTTGGGCTTCGCTCCTCTGCCTGCAGAAGGGATTTGCTACATTGTCATTATCAAACTGGGTACACTGGTTGAAATGCCATATGTTCTTGATATTTTTTCCCCCCAAATTAGTTATTTTTTTATTCCATCTAATTTCGCGTCCCGGTTTTACCCCCTGCGGTGGTGAGCATTAATTGCCATTTGTACATGCTCTCCCCTTATATTAGCCTCCCGGCATACCTGCTTTGCATCCATTAGTTGTGATAACCAAGTAACCAACGCAGCGGAATGGAGAGCGCGGGGCAGTCCGTTGTGGGCAATGTTGTGCGGCTCCTGGGCGAGGAGTACAACCTGCTCTCTGGCGTCGGTGGCGAGGTCGTGGAGCTGCGCGACGACCTGGACACCATGAACGCGCTGCTCCGCATGCAGTCGGAGGCCGAGGACGGCGCCGCCGAGGACCACTTCACTCGCGTCTGGATGAAGCAGCTTCGCGAGCTCGCCTACGACTCCGAGGACTGCATCGACCTGTACAGGCTCCGCATCAAGTCCAGGCCCAACGACGGCATCCGAACCTGGCTGGGACGCCTGCTCGGGACGCTCTCGCCGCGCCGTCGGCTGGCGTGTGAGATCCGTGCTCTCCGCGCCCGTGCCACTGCCATCAGCGAGCGCCACGCGCGGTACGGCGTCAACCGCGACGCGCTGCGCCGCCCCCCACCTCTGCTACCAGTTCCTGTGGCAGCCGCCCCTGCCAAGAACGCTGACAGCCACCGGTTCGTCGGCATCGAGGGCCAGGCTGACACCCTGGCCAAGCTACTGAAGAAGCCACGGGATGGCGAGACGGGGACGGGACAACTCAACGTGGTCTCCGTGGTGGGGTTCGGAGGCCTCGGCAAGACTACGCTGGCCTGCCATGGTGGTGTGCCGGATGGTGGAGGAAGATTTTCCGGTCCAGGCGATGGTGGCCGTGTCCCAGGCGTTCGAGCCCACCAGAGACCTGAAGCCGCTGCTCCAGCGCGTGCTGCAGCAGGTGCTCAAGTGCAAAACAGACAATTCTTCGCAAAAAAGTGCAAAACAGACAATTCTTCGCAAAAAAAGTGCAAAACAGACAATGAGAACCAAAACCAACAGGAAGGCCTCGACGAGACGACGACGACGGTGACATGGATAAAGTGGATGCCAATCAGACGGCCACGAAACTGCAAGCGGGTCTCAAGGGCAAGAGGTACGCGCAGCTACTAATGATGTCGGTTGATTTTACCTTTCTTCAAACTGCTGATGTCTTTTCTGTTAATAACTAGCAAATATGCAACGAGAACATATTAAGTGGTCCAAAAGAAAAACTATCAGTACCATGAAATAAATTTAGGTTAAAATATTTTACTTCATGCCCACTTTCATATGACTTTTATAATTTATCTAAGGAGTATATATAAAGTATAGAATAAATTATGTAATAAGAATGAAAAGATGATTGAAAGTCTCTCTCAATGGTCCAGTCTCTCTCCAGTCCAGTCCGTTATGGGCCTAGGCCTGTGTTTGGCCCAACAGTAGACAAGAGGCACAAAGGTTAATTCTAAGCTTTATTAATTAGTGTCACATCGTCTACAAAACTATGTGCTCCACGGTTAATAAACAATGATCTGATCCTGATGATGTATGATGTGTAACAACTATTAGTTAATAATTAATAATAACTGATAACTGAAATAGAAATATAAATCACATCCTAGTACTTTTGGATAAAGAAAGTTAGAGTGAGAGTGTGAGTGCAGTGATTGATTTGCACATTCACGAAGTTAGTTTGGGAGGTCATACCAAAAAAATAGGAAAAAATTTTATCTCTTTATAAATAGGTATAGATGTTTTACTTCATACCCACTTTCATATGACTTTTATAATTTATCTATGGAGTATATATAAAGTATAGAATAAATTATGTAATAAGAATGAAAAAATGATTGAAAGTCTCTCTCAATGGTCCAGTCTCTCTCAAGTCTAGTCCGTTATGGGCCTAGGCCTGTGTTTGGCCCAACAGTAGACAAGAGGCACAAAGGTGAATTCTAACCTTTATTAATTAGTGCCACATCGTGCGAATGGGCCTGTGGTCCAATGGTAGGACTGTCCAGTGGGACGCTACCCACCAGAGATCAAATCCTGGTGCTCGCACCTTTTCCTGGGATTTTTTCAGGATTTACCGGCGTTACGCTTTAAGTGGTAAGTGTAACATCCTGAGTTTTACGAATCACCAAAAATCTGAACTTTTTAAAATTTTTCCTCAGAACCTGTGAATCATGTAGTTTCTAGGTCAAACGTGGAAGAGTTTGCTACCGAATCGTTGCATGCATGTAGATTTGGTTGTAGGGTTGCCATCGTGTTTGAATTGTTTTGAGTTCCGTGTGTGGATGGATTTAGGAGTGCACAAGTCCATAGCAAACTTCTCGAAAATTCTTTTATCAACCCCTCCTAAGTCCGATCATTGAAACAGATAAACTCCCTTTCCTACTTTTGAATTCCTCTCGATCTCCTCTTTTTCGATTTCCCTCAACCTCTCGGCAAGTGGGGAAGATCTCTTCCCATCTAATTGAAAATTCCACAAACTCCCTATCAAATTCCCTCCTTGGATTTATCTTAGTTTTCCTCTTTGAATTCCCTCAAATCATTTTAAACCACACAGGAAGAAACCCCCTCAAAAATCCCCTAGAACTCCTTTAATTTAATCCTAAATCCTATAAATAAAGAGGAAATTCCTTTTTCTCCCTCCTTGGGCCATCTCCCTTCCTTCTCCCACCAGGCCCAAATGGCTCTCCCCCCTCCTTCCCTTTCTTCCCACCGAGCAGCCCCGCCAAGCGAGGCCCATCAAGGCTTTCTCCCTCTCCCCGCCAAGGCCCACGCGCGCAGCTCCCTCCTCTCTGCCCGGGCCCGCCAACGGCCGTGAGGCAGTTGGCCCAACGGCTTGCACCCCCATTCAACCCTAGGGAGCGCGCGCTCCACGGAGACCAGCGCCGCCGCCGCCAGCGCCTCGCGTGCGCCGCGCGTGCACCGCCAGCCACCCCCTTGCTGCGACCACGGATGCGGCGCCGCGTGGACAGGGGTACGGATGCCAGGTTGTAGATCTCCCGCTTCTGGAACCCTAGATCGCGGCGGCGTAAGAAACGCCCAGCGGCTTTCCCCGCCGATTCCCAGAACCGCCGCCCACCCCTTCTTCCTCCTCCGACCCTCCTCTCCTGCCCTCGCTCCACTGCTCCTGGCGCCAACTCCGCCCGTCTTTGCCGCCAGGAAACTCGCGGGGCTGCCGACCGAGTCACGATAGCGGCGCCCTGGCGCGCCGCATCCGAGCCACGCCGGCCGCCCAACGACGCCCCTCATCTCCCTCCACGACGCCACCGCCCACGCCGGCCGTGCGGCGTCACGACTGGCCGCGGCCGGCTCCCCGTTCAGCGCAACGCGTCGTCGCTTCGCGGCAGCGCCAGAACGCGCCGCCCCCGCCGCTGCCAGTCGGCGGCAGGCGGCCGCAGCCGCCCGCGCCCAACGTGCAGCGTCTGCGGTGCCGTGCCGTGCCGTGCGCCCGCGGCGTCCCTGTTCGCCTCGCCCGTGCCGGCGCGGTATCGCTCAGCCTCTGCCGGCCAGCACCGCCAACGAGGCCAGCGTCGCCCGCCTTGCTCAGGCCGTGACGCCGTCGGGCTGGACCCGGCGGCACTGCTTGCGTCTCGCGGTTTGGAATGCGGCGCCGCGGCGCGCAGCGCCCACCGTCCTCCACTTCGCCGGAGCCGCTGCGGTACCGGACAAGCACCAGCAGCACCCACCGCCGGTGAGCCGCCGTGCCCAAAAGCTCCGCCCCTTTTCTCCCTCTCCTTTGACCTTGCCGTGACTACGACTGAAACCGGCTTTCGTGCCGCTGTTCTTCACGTCGCAGGGAAGCTGAGCCCTCTGCCATGCCTCCGTCGGAGCTCCGCTGCCTCCTGGCCACTGCCGGCCGCCCTCAGCCTCCTCCGGCTAGGCTGTAGCCAGCCCCGGCCAGTCGCAGCCAGCCACGGCCAGCCGCTGCTGGCCAGCAGCAAGCTGCAGCTGGCCAGAGGTGGCTACAGCAGGCTACATCCGGCCAGGGCCAAGCCCGGTTGGCCGAGGACCCCCTGCCACTCCTCGCCATCTTGATGAAGTCCTACCGACCTCGCCATCTCCGACAAGGTCGAGTTTTTGAAACTCCGCCGACGCCGTCCTCGACGTCGGCAACACTTTCGCTTTTACTCATATTCACCGATGTCGCATTATATCTATATATCAGCCTATTTATGCCTGTGCCGTGCCTTCGTGCCGGTCTATATCTCTTGCGCTATGGATATGTGTACTCCGCCTGTGTTAGTCATGTTAATTTAGTTCTTGTGTTGGGAGGTTGCCTCTTGTGTGTCATGTGGTGATTGTCTGTGGACCGAGCCTTCGAGCCGGCTGAGTGAGCGACGCGTTCGAACGTGCGATCGCGGGTTTGTCCCGCCATGGTCGTAACGCCGACGAGGGTCCCTTTTCTCGTGTTTAGTTAGCTCCGTAGTACTACGATTGCTAGCGACCCTATTCGACCCTAGGGCGTGGTCGCCAAGGGCTCAACTCGATGCGGATATCACCCGTACACGGCGAGCCTTCGCGACCTAGACCGGTGGGAGACGAACTAGGAAGTAGCTATCGTGGGACGGCGCGAGCCAACCCATGTAGGTAAAGCTTGTGGTCGCGAGTCGCCTCGCCATGACCATCGAGCTCTACCTCTTTTTTTTCCTTTCTTTTTTGCTTCTTCCTATCTAGCTCGTATGCTTGTACCACATAGACCATAGTGATTCCTCGGGTTCATGCGGTGACAATCGCACCACTAAGAGCCCAAGGAATCACATTGTGCCGCTTTTAGTTGCACGGAGGTCGTGGTGCCCTACGAGTTGGTGAGGATCAAGGGACCGCGCGGACGCTCGTCTTTTTTCTTCCGACCACCGCCTTTAGCCATGACGGGTAGGTCGAGAAGAGTGCGGGGCCTTTCTTCCTTCTTTATCTTTTCGATCCTCGCTAGTTCAAGAAGGCGTGGATCGAGTCCTTCTTCTGTTTTCTCTCCTTCGATCGCTGACCTTTACCATGTCATGTAGATCGAGGTGCCGTGGGACCCAAGTTCCTTCCTTGATTTTTGCTCTTAACGGTGTTCTTTTATTGCTCTTGCTATTTTGATTCCATCCCTCTGGTTCCTGTCGAATGCAATGGCGAGTGGATCAAAGGAAGATGAA
The DNA here is from genome assembly GCA_015844335.1 of Chrysopogon serrulatus. Taxonomy (NCBI): domain Eukaryota; kingdom Viridiplantae; phylum Streptophyta; class Magnoliopsida; order Poales; family Poaceae; genus Chrysopogon; species Chrysopogon serrulatus. The sequence goes on along the minus strand of JADLZL010000010.1, from coordinate 199,773 downwards.
TTCCGCCTTTCTCTTTCGGATCCTTTGTGCTTAACCTTCTTGTATGTTTGTACCTATTCGACCGAAGCATCCCTTGGGTTCTCGCGGTGACAACCGCACTGCTAAGAACTCCAGGGGTAACTTAGTGCATTTAGTACGCCTTGGTCGAGGTACCCTACAAGTGGACTAGGCACTCATTCTCTTCTCGTGTCACTCCTTTTCGGTGCCTTCGTCTTTTTGCCGTGGGCGCGAGTACTGGAAGAAGTAAACCACCGTCCCCACTTTTTCTCGCTCCCTTTCCTCCCCCTTTTGCCCGCTCTGCTCGATCCCATCTTGACCATGACGATTGGATCAAAGACCGGACTATCTCTTCTAGTTAGCGGCTATGGTCTATGTCCCGTCCTCGGGCCCATGCGAAGTCGACCCGACGATCAAGGAAAACCATCCTCGTTGAGGATGTGACCGAGACCATGATATGGACGTGCCTAGCTAACTCTTTTTGTCTCTTCCCCTGTTTTGCTACTCGCATCTCGGTTCTCGACGTTGTTGTGTCGTGGTGGGTCGAGAGGGCATGTAGTCACTCCTTTGTTGTTCGTGTTCCGCCTCTTTTGCTACCGTCGGGTTGTCATGGCGGGTAAGCCGAAAATACCTTGGGACCAAGTCACAACTCTTCGGTTTCAGATTACTTGTTCTTACTTGATTCTTATGTAGTTGTGACTTGCGGGTTAAAGGCCATAAGGGCCAAACCCCTCGTTGTTCCTATTTCCCCCTTCCCATCCCCCTTCGCTTGCGACCCTCCTGTCCCCCGCCAATCTCTATGGCGTCCGGATCGGAAGGCCGCCACCGTGGTGTTTTGCCTAAGTTAAGCTAGGATCAAGGCCTTTTTCTCTTGACGCCGCATGTGTCGACATGATCGACCCGGGAGGTACCGGCTATTTCGAGGCTTCGGGTCCGAGCTTATGCTTAACAGATAACCACTTACTTTGTTTGGAGCCCGAGGATCGGACACTCCACGAGGGCTAAGTCTTTTAGAGTTTAATTGGAGTTATCTAATTCCTTTTATATCTTATTTCCTTTTTGGGGAGTATTGGATTTTGGTTAGGGATTGATTGCTCCTTGCCTTGTTTGTCGCTATACCGAGGTAGTTGCATCGCGATGATGACGGACGGGCCGAAGACCCAAAAGAGGCAGGAAGCACAAGGACAACCGGATATGGACGACTATGGATTGCTATGAACAAAAAGCCACGCCCCACCCAACCTCGTAGAATCCTATTAGACATGCAATATGTAGTGCTAGCGCTTTACTTTATGCAAATGAACTGTGATAGGATGCATGGTAGATTGCTTGATAAGCCATTACCTTGACGCAACCTTTCTCCCCGCACACCCGCTGCTAGGATAGATGCTCGCCTACCTCATGATACTTGCTACACACTTACACTTTACTCATACATGCTTGTGTGTGGCTAAGGCACGTGGTGCCGTGAACTGGATAACCGGGGGGATAACATGGGAGAGATCTTGGCGTGTGTCTTGGGTGTGTGGTGAGGGTTGTGTCGATCAAGCGAGGATCTACGACGAGTCGGGGGGACAAGTCTTGCCTGAGGAGTGTGATCCGGGCACTCCCTATGTGAGAGAGTACCCGTGGCGGGTACATGTGATGTGAGTAGATTCCGGGGTGGAGTGCCTTTGTGGGACGAATCCTCGGAATGGAGGTGCCATCGAGGCACGGGCGCCGAGCCCCCTTGTGAAGATATCCCCCGTCCCGGTCCCTCTAAGGACCGATTGGGCGAGTATGCGGCTCATGGGACTCTTTCGTGCACACCACTCGCCTCTCGAATGGGCGGGGTCCGACTTGACGACTAGCTGGCCCCCCGCCGCTACTACTAGGTTGATAGGTGATAGTGTAGGGAGGTACGGGTGCCGAGACCCACACCCTCCCGAGACAGCGTGGTATCCCCTCGGGATCCGGTACCACGCCTCACGCCTCGGCGTCTTTGGTGGATCTCCTGGGGTGCCCCTGTAGCCGAGTGGTAGAGTGGCATCGGGCCGCTTAGGCGGCAGCTTGGTATCGCCCTAGACGAGGCATCGCCGATGATGGTGATCTTGTGGTTCCGTGTACAAGCTCTACAGAGTTACTAAATCTATACGTATAGCCGTGTCCCCGGTACGGACATTCCCTACGAGTACCCTCATTCGTTATAGTGAGTGGAGTCCTTTTCTTTTCTCCCCCTGGGTGTTGTTGGATTCCGGCTTAGGCCGTTGAGGCAAGGAGGAGCGGGAGTCTTCCTTGCCGACTAGAGAGTGAGAGTGTGGTGAGGTGTATGGATGTGGATGTGGATGTGGATGGGATGGATGGATGTGTGGTTGAGATGGGTTAAAAACCTGATGAACTATATTATATTTACATTATGATCTGGCATAGGAAAACAACAGCCAAATATAGGTCTTTCTCTCTCTACCCCTGCATTCCACTTACCACATAGCAAAGCAAAGCATAGGGTGGGAGCCCGTGGCCGCATAAAAATCGCATGATAGAGTTGAGCAGGTTTGGTACCCAAGGAGGACTACGACGACAATGAAGCTAGAAGAATTAAGTGGCCTCGTTCCTACACTCAAGTTTGGTTAAGGAGATCAAGTCTACGCCCGCTGATACTCTACCCCAACTCTGATGATTCTCCGTGAAGGAGGAGCCTTCACCCGCTATGACGCTTCGCCTACTCGATTTCGATCCATGTGTGTGTGTGTTTTTCGCTAGGATATGATGTACTTAGGCGTATTACAAGTGTTGTAATACTTTGTAATTGTATCTTTCGCGATGTATAACTGTGGTATCAACTGTATTCGATGTACTACGTGGATTTCCCTTCGTGGAAATCTCGGGTTGTTTCGATGGCGGCGACGTTCCTCGCCGACGACGAGGCGCCAGTGGTGACTTCGAGAATCTCCAGATGTGCCGGTTCAGTTCTTCGGAGGTGCTCATAGGGGTAGGATTTATGTACGTGTGTTCTAGGGGATGAGTGTGCGTGCGTGTTGTGAGCGTCAGCGTTGTACTGTATAATTCTCAAAAAATTAGTGCCACATCGTCTACAAAACTATGTGCTCCACAGTTAATAAACAATGATCCGATCCTCGATGATGTATGATGTGTAACAACTATTAGTTAATAATTAATAATAACTGATAACTGAAATAGAAATATAAATCACATCCTAGTACTTTTGGATAAAAAAAGTTAGAGCGAGAGTGTGAGTGCAAAGTGAATGATTTGCACATTCACGGTTAGTTTGGAAGGTCATACCAAAAAAATGGGAAAAATTTTTACCTCTTTATAAATAGGTATAGATATTTTACTTCATGCCCACTTTCATATGACTTTTATAATTTATCTATAGAGTGTATATAAAGTATAGAATAAATTATGTAATAAGAATGAAAAGATGATCGAAAGTCTCTCTCAATGGTCCAATCTCTCTCCAGTCCAGTCCGTTATGGGCCTAGGCCTATGTTTGGCCCAACAGTAGACAAGAGGCACAAAGATGAATTCTAAGCTTTATTAATTAGTGCCACATCGTCTACAAAACTATGTGCTCCACGGTTAATAAACAATGATCCGATCCTCGATGATGTATGATGTGTAACAATTGTTAGTTAATAATTAATAATAACTGATAACTGAAATAGAAATATAAATCATATCCTAGTACTTTTGGATAAAGAAAGTTAGAGCATTCACGAAGTTAGTTTGGGAGGTCATACCAAAAAATAGGAAGAAATTTTGCCTCTTTATAAATAGGTATAGATATAGATAATAATTAAAAAAAATCAGCCCTGGGCTGGGCATTCAACCTGGCCATGTAGGGCCTCGATCTGGACCAGGGCGCCGCTGTGGTGTTGATAGCCCTGCTATTGGGGCTAAACCCACTCCAAACCCGCCCCAACTCGTAGCTTATGAGAGAGTTTTATTTCCTAACCCAACCCTACCCAAACAATCAACTCCTCAGCCCAACCCAACCCACCCCACCAAGCTTGACCCAAGCAAGAACCCGCTCGATCGCCTTTCACGGAGGCGGTGGCCATGACAACAAGCAAGCAAGGCACGAAAGCTAGACATGAACAAAGATGAAGATCAATACATGCATGCATGCATCCGCATCCGCATCCGCCAAAGATACGTATGTCCACCGACGAGGTCGCCGCCGCCGCCGAGCACGCCCACCACTTGGGGGTGGGCGGAGCTCAAGTCCGAGATCGCCAACGTCTTGCCCCTTGCTTGCTCGGCGAAACCGCCGCCATCTTCCGGGAGCTGGATAGCTCGATCCGCGCCGATGCCGAAAAGCAGCCTCAAATACCCGTGCGAGTACAACAGCACGCTGGAGCAAGTGTTCCATGCGTGAGCACGACGGTAATGGCGTCGACGGCCATGACAACGTTTGCGGCGCAGCTGTGCTGCACGGCAACCTGGAGTCCAAGTCGCGATTGTACAAGGACCCGTCGCTGAGCAACATGTTCCTGATGAACAACGGGTGGTACATGCTGCAGAAGATCGGCTCGCCGGAGACGAACGCGATGCTCGGCAACCTGTCCCAACCCGCTCTTGCGGTACCCCCAACCTGCCCCAACCCATGAGATGGCGTGACCCATTTACACCCGTCCAAACAAAACCCAAGTCAGAACCCACCCCATAATACCCAATTCAACCCGCCCCATTAGCAGGGCTAGGTGTTAATCCACCAGGGCTCCACGACCCTCCTCGCCCCACGTCACCCTGTCTGAGTCCTAGATGCTGCACTGTAGTTTGCGCCACCCCCTCAATGGCGTCGAGAAGGACGAAAGAGCTGAATCAGGGCTACGCCTTTCACAAGCAGATCTGAGCACTGCTCGACGGATCATGATGGAGACGACACACCACCACTAGATACACCTCCTATATCAGATTTGGGCCTTCTCACGCCGATTGGTGCTCCAAGAAGACGACCCACCACCAGTGAATCCACCTTCCTAGTACACATGCAAACCTTCTTCGCATGGATCTGACTACGACTTGATGGAGACCAACCACCAGTTCTACCCTCCTCACACACGGATCTAGGGGCGGGGGCAACCCACAACCTGTGGATCTGACTTTCTAGTGTTGATCTAGGTCTTTCTCACACGGATCTAAGTAGTGCTCATAGATAATCCACCACTACTAGACCTGTCTTTTTAATGCAGACAATGGCCTTTCCTCGCATAGATCTAAGGCTATCCGCACTCATCATTCTCTATTTATATCCTCTATACATCCTAGTCATCAAGATTCTCTCCTCTATACACGTTTCTTCCGTACCCATCATCCTCTATATCCTATACTCTATATCAACTAACAACAACAGTCCCACTTGTCATTTTTTATAAATTTTATTTAAATATATTCATGTGAGATCTTGTTTTGAATGATTTATTATAACAAATTTAATGGTGTAGTCGGAATTGAATTTGGTTTTTTGGTTTGCGAGTTATAACATTTTTTGTTAAGGAAAAAAGGTGGGACCCGCTGTTGCACTCTCTCCTCTGTCACCTGCACGCACATGGTTTTGGGTGGGGGACCGGTGGGCCATGCTGTTTACCGGCCGTCCGCTGCTCCTCTGGAATTCTAGGGTAATTCTAGGGCCTGAGCGCACGCAGGTAGTCTTACAGGACCCGCTGCGGCTCTTTTTTCCTATAAACATTACTGCAGGTTCCCTTTCCAAAGATCCAAAGCAGATGTCTAAGTGGTATTTAGCGGAGATAACCCACCACTGTTGAATCTGCCTTCTGGTTGAGCCGTTTGTACCATTCCATTCATGCCCTTTGTTGAGGGCACTACAGTGACCACACTACGCCACTCTTTGTGCTCTCCAACACAGTACACAAATGATTTTGCAAGGCCGTGCCATTTTAATAACCGAGATGATCACAAAATTCATCTACTAGTATAAAATGGCTGAAGATTTATAGAGGCCAGTGTGTTTTTATTTACGGAGGCAGCCACAGTTCATCGCCTCACAAAATGCATTTTTTTGATATGGACATTTTATTTATGGAGGGGGTAAAAAATGTCCACCTCGCTTAATCGATTTACCAAGACAAATCAATAATGTTCACCTTGGTAAACAGATTTACGGAGGTGGTAAAAAATGTTCGCTTCCTAAAATCGATTTACGTAGGCAGACGTCTTTTGAGGACAAACTTTATATCAAAATTGTAACTCTTGATGGGATCCACATAGCTCTATAATTCAAAATTTTTGGAACAGTAACTGTTGAGGATCCAAAATATTGTAGTAAGTTTACATATTTTCAATTTTGAAATTTTAAATTATAAAAGAATCTCGGATGTTGACATGTTCTATATGGAAATTATAGTTCCGATACGATCTACAATTTTGCAGCTAAAATTTGTTTATTTGAAATCATTTAGTGTCCCAAATATGTGTCATATGTTTATAGATTTTGAAATTCAAAATTTAGAATTTCTAAATGATCTCAAATGTTCACATAGTTAATATCAAAGTTATACATGAGCTACATACATGTTTGCTGTTGACATGTTTTTTATTTAAAGTCATTTAGAGTCTCAAATAAATGTTTTAAATTCACATAATTTGATATTCAAATTTTTGAATTTTTCCAACAATCTCAAAAAAGAATATACATCATATACCAAAGATATCGTATTTGATAAGGTTTAAAACTTTATAGTTCAAAGTTTTTTTCATTTGAGTTCATTAGTACCAAAATATCCAATATAAAATTACAAAATACTGGACATGAATGAGTGTGAGATGCAGTGGTAGAGACGTGGTATTGTTGAGTGTCAGGTCATGGGTTTGACTCTCCAATAAAATTAATAGAGGCGACACCTTAAGACGCCGCCTCCGTTAATTGATTAACTAAGATGAGTGAAGCAACCTGTTTTTTGTAAATCGATTTACAGTGGCAATTAATTTTAGAGTGTCTATAAATAGTGTTTGCTTTTTGAAGTTGACTAGACAGTTTAGGAGACATGGACAATTTATGTCTGACTCTGTTAATCTAAAGTCCTTTCTCCCAAAACCGAATTTGTAGTAGTGAAAGGAAGGTTGAAGAAGAACAGTAGCAGCTGAGTGACATCCAATAGCTACTGTTCATCACCGGAAATAAAAGGAAAAATTAATAAGCACCAGTGCTATAGCAATTCTGATCCCATACATTTGAAGTATACATAATAGTTCAGTCAATATGTAATAAAACCACCTAAAGTAACAACTAAAAACGTCAACATTTTTCATGATTGCTAAATCTTGCAAAATTGTAAATTATTATTCATATGCTCTCATTGCTTTTCTACATGTATGGTATATACATCTGCTTTGAGTGTATGGTATACATCTGCTTTGAATTAGTTTTTCCATGCAACAATGATATAAGTGAGGGAAACATGTATGTTCAGGCATTTTTGGCTATTTATTTCTTTTTTATAATGGAAGAAGTGGGAAGCTTTAATTTATTTATTGTACTGAGATGTGGTGCGGATCACTTATTTAGATAGAAATTACTTCCAAAGACTGTGTGTTGCCAAGTCCAGATTCAACATGCATGGAGACTCCAAAAGGAGTACTACATATAATTCATGCACTTAAATTAAGTAGTTTGTTGTTTTTTAAATTTGCATGCATAACAACGAATTAAATTAACCATCCTATAAGTTTGTGAAAACACGTAGGTACCTCATTGTGATCGATGACGTGTGGACCGTAAGAACATGGGAAGCAATCCAATCCATACTGCCAAAGAACAATTGCGACAGCAGAGTTGTGGTGACCACTCGGATAGAGAGTGTTGCCAAAGCTTGTAGTCCAGCTAGTGTAAGCGAAGAAAACATCTATCATATTAAGCCTCTGAGCCCAAAAGATTCTAGGAAGTTGTTCCTCAGCAGAGCATTTGGCTCTACAGATGCCGAATGTCCCAGCAAGGAGCACGAAAATGCATTGAAGAGTATCTTAAGAAAATGTGGCGGGCTGCCATTAGCGATTGTTAGCATCGCTGGTGTTCTAGCAGGCTACACATCCCTAGAGAGCAAAGAGAAGTGGGAAACAGTATGCAGATCAATAGGTTCACAGATGGAGATGCACCCTACCCTTGAGGGCATGAGTCGGATACTCACACTCAGCTACAACCACCTGCCTCATGAGCTTAAGTCTTGCATGATGTACTTTAGCATTTTCCCCGAGGACTATGCAATTAGGAAAGACCGGCTTCTACACAGATGGATCGCAGAAGGATTGGTGCCTGAGAAACGGGGTTTGACCAAGATGGAGGTTGCAGAATCCTACTTCAATGAGTTGTTGAGTAGAAACATGATCTTTTCTGTGCAAAGACAAAACAATAACATGTATAAGGAGGAACATCCTTTTCAATATGATGGGAAGGAGGACTGCTGCCAGGTGCATGATATGCTTCTTGAGGTGATGGTGTCAAAGTCCCTGGAGTACAATTTTGTTAGCCTGCTAGGAGGACAGTACAGCGGTATGTCGTATGACAGAATCCGTCGGCTGTCCATCCATGAGCATGAGGGCGTGGACAGCAGAAGCAATATGCATATTAGTGGGGTACAAGGCAGGGACTCTCCATACAAGAAAAGGACAGCAGCAAGTCGAATCAGCAACGAGGGGATGAACGGCCTGCAACATATTCGGTCGCTGAGCATGTTCCAACTGCATGGGAACAAGCTCCTCGATCAACTAGGCAACTTCTCCCTGCTAAGGATGCTTGACCTTGAGGGCTGCGAGGGCGTAGCAGACAAGCATGTGAGATACGCCTGTCAATTGCATCTACTCAAGTTTTTGAGCTTGAAGGGTTGTACAGAGGTCACCAAGGTTCCTCGTCAAATCAACAATCTAGAGCACTTGCAGACACTTGATTTAAGAGGAAGAGGCCGTCTTATAGGGATACCTGCAACAGTGACGGAGTTGGAGAAACTTGAGCGCCTGCATACCTCCTCCCGTAGGGAGTCTTGGGACCTACCTGAGGGCGTCAGCAACATGAAGGCGCTGCGAGAGCTGGGGCACATTGCTTTGAGAAATAATGTTAAAGTTGCCGAGGAGCTGGGTAAACTAGAACAGCTGCAAGAGCTGTCTATCGTCATCGTCATCGACACCATCAGGCTCAAGGAAGCCTTGGTCCAGGAAGTTGCCCGTTCCCTGAGTAATTTATACTCCCTACGGTCACTCGACATCCAAGGTTGCACCGACGAAGTCAAGTGTCTCTATCACCTCCAAGAGCCACCACGGCTTCTCCGGCACTTTCGCATCTGCGGTCGCATTAGCGGCCACCAGTTGCCCACTTGGGTCGGGTCACTCACCTACCTTGTCGAGATTGTGCTCGAACATTTAAGGTATCTTCGCGACGACGAGCCGTTCGGGGTCCTGTGCAAGTTGCCCAGCCTGCAGAGCATCAAGATGAATGGGCCGTGCTACTCCGGCTTGGAGCTGGTTGCACGAAGTAGCCATAACTTCCCGGCACTCGTCAACCTTGCCATGGACTTTCAGGAGGACACGCCCCAAGCTTTGCGGTTTGAGGCAGGATCCATGCCAAAGCTGGAGAAGCTTACGTTCGATTTTGTCCGCCGCTGCAAGACTAGCGTCGCGGGCATCGAGCACCCGACCAAACTGAAAGAGGTACAGCTCTATGGTTACGAGGCCGACAATGCATTCAAGCGCGCAGTGGAGCAGTTCAAGGCGGAGAGCGGGAGGAGGGAGGCCGCCGGGTGGTCATCCAGTCAGTTCCAAGTTATAGTGAAAAAATGGTAGCATGCCAAAATTAGTAGTACGTAGTACTTTTTCATTTCGTACGTGTATGTTTTCGCCCTGCCAAGCACATGTCAAAATTAGTTCGTAGTATAGTAGTACTTTAGGCTGATATAGTTCCACCAAACTTTTTGAGGAGAGAGATTGTGAAGTCCTGTAGCACTTCGTTTTTATTTGGTAAATATTGTCTAATCGTGGCCCAACCAGGCTCAAAAGATTCGCCTCGTGATTTACAACAAAACTATGTAATTAGTTATTTTTTTATTTATATTTAATACTCTTTACATGCGGCAACAAATTTATGAGAGGAGAGAGATTGTAAAGTCCTCAGAAGCATTTCGTTTGTTTGTGGTAAATATTGTCCAATCGTGGCCCAACTAGGCTCAAAAGATTCGGCCTTGTGATTTACAACCAAACTGTGCAATTAGTTATTTTTTTTTTATTTATATTTAATGCTATTTACATGCGGGAAACAATTGATGTGATGGAGAGAGAGTGGAAAAACTTGTAATTCCAATTGAAAGTTGCATGGAACTAAACAAGGCCTTCCTTTCCATAATTCCATACCGGTGTAATTGTACTATTTATTATTATTATTATTATTATTATTATTATTATTATTATTATTATTATTATACTCTAATAGAGAGTCCAAGTTAATTCTTTTCAGGTGTGACAGAAAAAAAAATAAAAATAATACAGATCAATGCACAGGTCAGTCCTCTTGCACCTAGAGGCTAGAGTACGCCCTCATTGAGCACCGCGTTTTCTGTAGGCGTTTAGAATAGAATAGCCGTGGAGGTATTGACGAGAGCGCATCAAGCCCGGTGCGGGGCACGAACGCGTGGACGTCTGTCTCTGCACGCGCGGACTGCCGGGGCGTCGGCGCAGGCTGCGAGAACGGACACGACACGAGCATGACGGAGTTGATCGGTCCACTCCCCTCCCACGTCCCACCTCCTGCATCCGGACGAGGACGCGGAGAGCCCGTCGTTTTCCTGCGTACTCCGCGACGAGCGCGTTCCAGGTCCCTGGCGCCTGGCGAGCATCCGGTCCAACACCCTGCGCGCGCCGCGTATGCGGGGCGGCGGCACTTGAAGTTCAAGTAGATGGTGGCGAGGAGCCGAGGGACGCTGATGACGAATCACTCGGAGGCGAGCCCCCGCCGCGCGAGCTGCGCGTGGACGGCGCGGCCAGTGGCGTCGGCGAGGTCGGGTCGCGCCGCGCAGAGCTTGAGGAGCGCGGTGAAGGTGCGGAGGACGGGGCGTGCATGCGGCCACGGGGAGGGACCCGTGGATGACGTGGAGGTGGCCAGCGCGCCCGGTTGGTCGGAGCACGCCGGCGCCGCCGCCGCCCTGAGGTGCGCGTGCGAGGGAGCAGCCGGAAATGGGAGGGATGATGCGGTGCACTGAACGCTCTGGCTTTCTGTTTAATTAAGTAACATATTAGAATTTTTAGTTGCATAAATTTTCAAGAAACAAAACTTGGTAGTTTTTTTTTTTTAAAAAAAATCTGTAACTTCTACATAAAATTTATTTGACTAGCGAAGTACAATGGAAGTGCAAAGCTAAAATTGACGTCTAGACTATCTGGTGATTTTTTTGGGGTGATGGTGGTGGCTGTTGAACTTTTTCAGTCTTGCTACTGTCCAATTTTCTTTTGAAGGGAACATACTAGGGTACATACTCTCTGCATCTGCATCGTCAATTATAAGTCGTTCAGTTTCCGAATTACATAAAGCTAACTAAAAATAGTCCTTATTATGAAAAGGCAATGTACTTAAAAATACCATAAGGACAATAAATATATCAAATGAAAAACAAAATAAATAAATTAAAGGGGAGAAGTAAAAAAATACTGTTTAGGGGAGAAAAAATAGTATAAGTTCAGAAGATCAATATTCCAAGTTTAGGGAACAATATTATAGGTTTCAAAAAGACAATACTATAAGTTTCAAGTAATTAACAATATTCTGTGATAATAGTAGAAAGAAAAGAGAAAACTAAATAGAAATAGAAAAATATAAAAGGAAAGGAAAATACACACTTTTATAAGAGAATAAATAGAAAAGAAAAGGAAATATAAAAACCGAATTGTTTTTGCCAATGTTGACCTGTTGTTTGTAGTGTAGGACCAAGTTGACCGAAACATAAAATAGAAACAGTGCAGCATGCGGATGGCTGTCAGACCTTCTTGCTTCCTCCGTCCAAAAAAAAGAAGAATGACGCTCTCGTTTAAAATGACTACCGGTAATTTTTATAAATAGTAAATATTATTGATTAGTATCATAATTAGTATTATCGGAAAGATCTTTAGATCTAATTTTTTTAATAAATTTATTTAAAGATATAAATATTGTACATATTTTCTACAAATTGAGTTAAACTTGTGGCACGAACATCCAAAACGTCATTCTTTTTGGACGGAGGGAATATGTCTGTTGGGCCAAAACGGACGTAACTGTGCGGGCCACAGGGGTTCAGGAGGCCCGGCTGGTAGGATTAAAGATTTGGGCTTGAGGAATGAGCTTTTCCTTCCACCAATATATTCTGCTGAGATATTTTCAATCAAGGACTACTTGGCTGCCAGCCATTAATATTATTTTGTAATCATGGTCGCGAGCACAAGCCAATCAAATGCATCGATGCACAGTATAAGTGGGGGCACAAGAGCTATGTATGTCGCAGAGCAGGCACACTTGTTGAGACTACTTCAGTCGCATATATTTGAGGCTTTGAGGTTCCACACAGGCTATAAATTGGATACCACTGTCCACTACTAGCAGAAAGATGGAATGTAATGTCCTCTTCTCCAATCCGATCCAGTCGTAGTAGCTAGCTAGGAGCATGGTTGTAGGAATAGTAGGCTTCAGAAAGTAGATTTCCAAACGAAGTGGACAGCGCTGCCTTGGCGTGTGTGGCTTGCTGCCCCAAAAATCAAAGCATCGAGCATACTATTGCTTTGTTTCCATTTATTTCATAGGCAGGTAACGACAAGGCAATGGACAACGTGACAACCGCATTGTGACACCGCATCACACCATATCTATAAAGATCTCTAATCCTGGTGAAAGTTCCTGTAGCTCAACAGTAAAGTGCCGCACGCAAGACTCATTTTCCTGTAGATCCACAGTGCACCGTCCGTCTACCGTCCGATGCGCCCTGGCCCATCCGTGTTGCATGCGCTGGCCTCCATCCGTTGTTCATGCGCTGGCCTCCTCCCGAACCTTCCACACGCTACCACTCCCCGATAAATACCAGCTGAAAAAGAAAAATCCGTCCACTCGCTGGCCTCCGTCCCCAATCCCCGTCCATCGCCTCCCCTGCCCCCGCCCCCCATCCACACACACGCAGCAGGTGCGGGTGACCTGGCCGTCTGGCGGCCCGGCGGCACCGGTGAGGTGCCGTGCCGCTGCTGCCCGGCGGACAGCGCAGGCAGCTCCGCCCGTCCTTTGGGGTCGCGGCCCAGCGCGGTGCTGTGGTGTTTCGCGACGGCACTGCCTCCCCAGCGACCAAGCGCCACCCTCCCCTCCAAGCTCCGGCCCCGCCGCTCTTCTCGATGGCTGGATAGGGGCACGGCTCCCCCGGGCGGCGCCGCCGCCACGGCTGGATAGGGCCGCCAAAGCCTCTCCGGTGGCTCCGCCCCTGTTCTCGGCCTCTCGGCCGCCAAAGCCTCCGGCAGCTCCGTCGTGTTCTCAATCTCTAATGAAGCCAGCGGCCCCAAAGTCGACGACCAAGACGCCGAGTCACCGGCACCGCGCCACTCCTGGACGCCAAGCAAAGGTACGGATTCAATCCCATCTTCTGTATCTGCTGATCACCGTGATAGTTGTGCTTTGATGGCGTCGCCGACTTTTCTGCCTATTATCTCGCAATTTTGATACTCCCAAATGGTTTGAGTTTGCGATGTAGGCACCACCAACAGTGAGCTGTCAGCAAAGGATATCTCAGCTTGCCACCTTCTCATTTATATTCAGCAAAAAAAATTGGCACCACAGAGATGGTCAAACCTGGGTAAGAACTTAGAAGAATACAGTTCTATATTCTTTGGAATAGGAAATTACGGATATTGACTTAAAAGGCACTTTGCGCCAGGATGGTTGTGATGAGTGCCGATTTGGTTCACGCCCAGTGTAACCTGACATGCAGCAACATAGAGGTTCTTTTTCCTTACCTTTATATCATGATATTTTGATGCCTTTATTGCTTGATATCTATATGCAACTATTCTATTAATATCTTTTCCTAACCTGCCGTTGTGTCACAGGATTTGCAAAATGCAGATCATTTCTGCCCGATTTTCAAGTCAACACGCAAAATCGGTTCCACCGGCTAAAAAAGGGAATACTTCCAACAGTTCAGAGTGAGTCATTTATTGCTCGCTAGCCTATGGATTCAAAGCTACTAATAAATAACCATTGCAATACATTATGTATTTGTCCACAGTGTCCAACCACTCCATATGAAAAACTGACCGCAAAGTGATGCTCTTTGCTGCAATGGCGAAAGACACTCGTATGTACCCGGTCCCAAAGAATCGAAAAAAAAACGAATACTTCCAACAGTTCGTAGTAATTTATTGACTGATCTTCAATACTTCCAAATTGTCCAAATTTAGTTATTGATCTTAATTGGTAGTTTATTTCTTTCTTTGTTCCATAAAATTGTAGACACTGTTTTCCTTTCCTCTTCGTTTAGAACGACCAAACAATGTGTGGCCAGCATTGTAGTGCTTTGTAAATATGCAGATTTATGGCACCACGAGATGGTCAAACCTGGTAAGAACTTAGAAGAATACAGTTCTATATTCTTTGGAATAGGAAATTATGGATATTGACTTAAAAGGCACTTTGCGCCAGGATGGTTGTGATGAGTGCCGATTTGGTTCACGCCCGTGTAACCCGACATGCAAAGAACATAGAGGTTCTTTTTTCCTTACCTTTATATCATGATATTTTGATGCCTTTATTGCTTGATATCTATATGCAACTATTCTATTAATATCTTTTCCTAACCTGCCGTTGTGTCACGGGATTTGCAAAATGCGCATCATTTTACGCCCAGATTTTCAAGTCAACACGCAAAATCGGTTCCACCGGCTAAAAAAGGGAATACTTCCAACAGTTCAGAGTGAGTCATTTACTTTGCTCGCTAGCCTATGGATTCAAAGCTACTAATAAATAACCATTGCAATACATTATGTATTTGTCCACAGGTGTCCAACCACTCCATATGAAAAATCGACCGCAAAGGACGCTCTTGCTTTGCAATGGCGAGAAGACACCGTATGTACCGGTCCCAAAGAATCGAAAAAAAAAGCGAATACTTCCAACAGTTCGAGTAATTTATTGACTGATCTTCAATACTTCCAGCTGTCCAAATTTAGTTATTGATCTTAATTGGTAGTTTATTTCTTTCTTTGTTCCATAAAATTGTAGACACTGTTTCCTTTCCTCTTCGTTTAGAACGACCAAACAATGTGTGGCCAGCATTGTAGTGCTTTGTAAATATGCAGATTTATAATGACACAACACCCATAATTTTGTTTACACTGAAATTTTTTCTCGGATATTCAGATTGGCCAGGTGTTCTCACTACCCTCAATTTTCTTTACCATCAATTATCTCTAATTGTTTATTCTCTAATACAGGTATTACAGTTTTTAGTTGCAATCTATAGTGTGTGTGCTACCCTCATGCAAGAATTACATAGCCTTTTCTCATCATCTCCGCATTACCTATCCTCTACGATCCATGGCACTAAATGGTTCCCCGATTATAAGGTAACAATTCCCCTAATAGTTACAGCTTCGCCAAGCATTCTTGCTGTACTCATTTTTCTCAAAGAACCAGCTGCCTCTAATTATGTACTCCCTAATGTAACTATTCTCGGGTTTAATGCATACTGTACAAAAAGCCCTTCTGCTCGTTCTTGTATAATACACGCCTCACATTTCATAAGGTAGTTAGTTCTCCCCAAACAGTTGTTTGTGACATTGCGCAAAATATGTGATGGTTACCAAAGTTCATGTCAGCAACATTTGAAGAAATGTTTCCCGTTTAAAAACAACCATACTGTTCGGAAACACGGATTTTTGAACCCGTTGTTTTAAATGTATTCTACCTGTTGGTATTAGCAAACTTATACTTTTGTGGCCTGTGCAACATGCGGTGGTTCCACCTGTAAAAAGAACAAGATACCATGTTTGAATCACAAAAGGGATGATCTTCCCCATTTGCTTTTGCACGCCCACCTGTTTTTTCCTTATCTCCACATTTCAAGGGTATTGTTATTAAAATTTTCGCAATTACCACTATGTACATAAATTTCAAGCGTACCCATACCAAAATTTTTTAAGATGAATCCATATCAACGCTACAATATATCCGAGAATTGTGATTCACCTAAGACCGATGCTTTTTAGTCCGCCTATGCAGTTCAAATGCTAGGTGTTTTCCAATCATCTTTCATGATCATCCTTAGTCTGCTGGAACACATTCGTGTGGGCGACGGGGAAATGAGTCTCCATATGCAACCGAACATTTCCTATATTATGTTAACCTTATCTTCCCTTCTTCGGGAAAGGCACCAAATAATCCCGTTTATCGCCTCCCCCCCCCCGCCCCCATCCACACACACACGGCAGCTTGGTGCGGGTGACTGGCCGTCGCGGCCCTGGCTGGCACCAGTGAGGTGCCGTGCCACCCGGGCGGGCGGACAGCGCAGCAGCTCCGCCGCCTTTGGGGTCGCGGCCCAGCCCAGTGCTTGTGGTGTTCAGCGACGGCACCTCCTTCGGCCAGGCGCCACCCTCCCTCCAAGCTCCGGCCCCGCCGCTCTTCTCGATGGTCGGATAGGGGCACGAAGCCCTCCCCGGGCGGCGCCGCCAGCCACGGCCGGATAGGGCCGCCAAAGCCTCTCCCGTGGCTCCGTCCTGTTCTCAGCCTCTCGGCCGCCAAAGCCTCCGGCAGCTCCGTCGTGTTCTCAATCTCTAATGAAGCCCGCGGCCCCAAAGGCGACGACCAAGACGCCGAAGTCACCGCACCGGCGCCACTCGACGCCAAGCGCAAAGTACGGATTCAATCCCATCTTCGTATCTGGCGATCACCGTGATAGTTGTGCTTTGATGGCGTCGCCGACTTTTTCGCCTATTATCTCGCAATTTTGATACTCCCAAATGGTTTGAGTTTGCGATGTAGGCACCACCAACAAGTGAGTCGTCAAGAAAGGATATCTCGACTTGCCACCTTCTCATTTATATTCAAAGAAAATTGGCACCACGTAGATGGTCAAACCTGGGTAAGAACTTAGAAGAATACAGTTCTATATTCTTTGGAATAGGAAATTACGGATATTGACTTAAAAGGCACTTTGCGCCAGGGATGGTTGTGATGAGTGCCGATTTGGTTCACGCCCGGTGTAACCCGACATGCGGAACATAGAGGTTCTTTTTCCTTACCTTTATATCATGATATTTTGATGCCTTTATTGCTTGATATCTATATGCAACTATTCTATTAATATCTTTTCCTAACCTGCCGTTGTGTCACAGGATTTGCAAAATGCAGATCATTTCTGCCCGATTTTCAAGTCAACACGCAAAATCGGTTCCACCGGCTAAAAAAGGGAATACTTCCAACGGTTCGAGTGAGTCATTTATCGCTCGCTAGCCTATGGATTCAAAGCTACTAATAAATAACCATTGCAATACATTATGTATTTGTCCACAGTGTGTCCAACCACTCCATATGAAAAACTGACCGCAGTGGATGACAGCTCTTGCTTTGCAATGGCGAGAAGACACTGTATGTACCCGGTCCCAAAGAATCGAAAAAACGAATACTTCCAACAGTTCGGAGTAATTTATTGACTGATCTTCAATACTTCCAAATGTCCAAATTTAGTTATTGATCTTAATTGGTAGTTTATTTCTTTCTTTGTTCCATAAAATTGTAGACACTCAAGTTTCCTTTCCTCTTCGTTTAGAACGACCAAACAATGTGTGGCCAGCATTGTAGTGCTTTGTAAATATGCAGATTTATGGCACCACGAGATGGTCAAACCTGGTAAGAACTTAGAAGAATACAGTTCTATATTCTTTGGAATAGGAAATTATGGATATTGACTTAAAAGGCACTTTGCGCCAGGATGGTTGTGATGAGTGCCGATTTGGTTCACGCCAAAGTAACCCGACATGCAGCAACATAGAGGTTCTTTTTCCTTACCTTTATATCATGATATTTTGATGCCTTTATTGCTTGATATCTATATGCAACTATTCTATTAATATCTTTTCCTAACCTGCCGTTGTGTCACGATTTGCAAAATGCAGATCATTTCTGCCCAGATTTTCAAGTCAACACGCAAATCGGTTCCACCGCTAAAAAAGGGAATACTTCCAACAGTTCAGAGTGAGTCATTTATTGCTCGCTAGCCTATGGATTCAAAGCTACTAATAAATAACCATTGCAATACATTATGTATTTGTCCACAGTGTCCAACCACTCCATATGAAAAACTGACCGCAAGGATGCCTCTTGCTGCAATGGCGAGAAGACACTCAGTATGTACCCGGTCCCAAAGAATCGAAAAACGAATACTTCCAACAGTTCGAGTAATTTATTGACTGATCTTCAATACTTCCAAATGTCCAAATTTAGTTATTGATCTTAATTGGTAGTTTATTTCTTTCTTTGTTCCATAAAATTGTAGACACTTTTTTCCTTTCCTCTTCGTTTAGAACGACCAAACAATGTGTGGCCAGCATTGTAGTGCTTTGTAAATATGCAGATTTATAATGACACAACACCCATAATTTTGTTTACACTGAAATTTTTTCTCGATATTCAGATTGGCCAGGTGTTCTCACTACCCTCAATTTTCTTTACCATCAATTATCTCTAATTGTTTATTCTCTAATACAGGTATTACAGTTTTTAGTTGCAATCTATAGTGTGTGTGCTACCCTCATGCAAGAATTACATAGCCTTTTCTCATCATCTCTGCATTACCTATCCTCTACGATCCATGGCACTAAATGGTTCCCCGATTATAAGGTAACAATTCCCCTCTAATAGTTACAGCTTCGCCAAGCATTCTTGTTTGTACTCATTTTTCTCAAAGAACCACCGCCTCTAATTATGTACTCCCTAATGTAACTATTCTCGGGTTTAATGCATACTGTACAAAGCCCTTCTGTTCGTTCTTGTATAATACACGCCTCACATTTCATAAGGTAGTTAGTTCTCCCCAAACAGTTGTTTGTGACATTGCGCAAAAATATGTGATGGTTACCAAAGTTCATGTCAGCAACATTTGAAGAAATGTTTCCCGTTTAAAAACAACCATACTGTTCAGAAACACGGATTTTTGAACCCAGTTGTTTTAAATGTATTCTACCCGTTGGTATTAGCAAACTTATACTTTTGTGGCACAGTGCAACATGCAAGTGGTTCCACCTGTAAAAGAACAAGATACCATGTTTGAATCACAAAAGGGATGATCTTCCCCATTTGCTTTTGCACGTCCACCTGTTTTTTCCTTATCTCCACATTTCAAGGGTATTGTTATTAAAATTTTCGCAATTACCACTATGTACATAAATTTCAAGCGTACCCATACCAAAATTTTTTAAGATGAATCCATATCAACGCTACAATATATCCGAGAATTGTGATTCACCTAAGACTGATGCTTTTTAGTCCGCCTATGCAGCCCAAATGCTAGGTGTTTTCCAATCATCTTTCATGATCATCCTTAGTCTGCTGGAACACATTCGTGTGGGCGACGGGGAAATGAGTCTCCATATGCAACCGAACATTTCCTATATTATGTTAACCTTATCTTCCCTTCTCGGGAAAGGCACCAAATAATCCCCGTCCATCGCCTCCCCTCCCCCCCCCATCCATCCACACACACGGCAGCTTTGCGGGTGACTGCGCCGTCTGCGGCCCGGCGGCACCGGTGAGGTGCCGTGCAGCGCGGCCGGCCGGACAGCGCAGGCAGCTCCGCCCGTCCTTTGGGGTCGCGGCCCAGCGTGATCTTGTGGTGTTCGCGGCGGCACTGCCTCCTTCGCGACCAGGCGCCACCCTCCCTCAAGCTCGGCCTGCCGCTCTTCTCGATGGTGGATAGGGGCACGAAGCCCTCCCCGGCGGCGCCGCCTTCGCCACGCGCTGGATAGGGCCGCCAAAGCCTCTCCGGTGGCTCCGTCCTGTTCTCGGCCTCTCGGTCGCCAAAGCCTCCCGGCGGCTCCGTCGTGTTCTCAATCTCTAATGAAGCCCGGCGGCCCGGTCGCGGCGACCAAGGCGCCGAGTCACCGGCACCGGCGCCACTCTGGACGCGCGCAAAGGTGCGGATTCAATCCCATCTTACGTATCTGCTGATCACCGTGATAGTTGTGCTTTGATGGCGTCGCCGACTTTTTACGCCTATTATCTCGCAATTTTGATACTCCCAAATGGTTTGAGTTTGCGATGTAGGCACCACCAACAAAGAGTCGTCGGCAAAAGGATATCTCAGCTTGCCACCTTCTCATTTATATTCAGCAAAAAAATTGGCACCACGTAGATGGTCAAACCTGGGTAAGAACTTAGAAGAATACAGTTCTATATTCTTTGGAATAGGAAATTATGGATATTGACTTAAAAGGCACTTTGC
Source organism: Chrysopogon serrulatus (assembly GCA_015844335.1). Lineage (NCBI taxonomy): Eukaryota > Viridiplantae > Streptophyta > Magnoliopsida > Poales > Poaceae > Chrysopogon > Chrysopogon serrulatus. The sequence continues at coordinate 179,332 of JADLZL010000010.1, read as the reverse complement.
GCCCGGGATGGTTGTGATGAGTGCCGATTTGGTTCACGCCCAGTGTAACCTGACATGCAGCAACATAGAGGTTCTTTTTCCTTACCTTTATATCATGATATTTTGATGCCTTTATTGCTTGATATCTATATGCAACTATTCTATTAATATCTTTTCCTAACCTGCCGTTGTGTCACGATTTGCAAAATGCAGATCATTTCTGCCCATTTTCAAGTCAACACGCAAATCGGTTCCACCGCTAAAAAAGGGAATACTTCCAACAGTTCGTAGTGAGTCATTTATCGCTCGCTAGCCTATGGATTCAAAGCTACTAATAAATAACCATTGCAATACATTATGTATTTGTCCACAGGTGTCCAACCACTCCATATGAAAAAAAATGACCGCGCAGTGACAGCTCTTGCCGCAATGGCGAGAAGACACTGTATGTACCCGGTCCCAAAGAACTGAAAAAACGAATACTTCCAACAGTTCGTAGTAATTTATTGACTGATCTTCAATACTTCCAAATTGTCCAAATTTAGTTATTGATCTTAATTGGTAGTTTATTTCTTTCTTTGTTCCATAAAATTGTAGACACTGTTTCCTTTCCTCTTCGTTTAGAACGACCAAACAATGTGTGGCCAGCATTGTAGTGCTTTGTAAATATGCAGATTTATAATGACACAACACCCATAATTTTGTTTACACTGAAATTTTTTCTCAGATATTCAGATTGGCCAGGTGTTCTCACTACCCTCAATTTTCTTTACCATCAATTATCTCTAATTGTTTATTCTCTAATACAGGTATTACAGTTTTAGTTGCAATCTATAGTGTGTGTGCTACCCTCATGCAAGAATTACATAGCCTTTTCTCGTCATCTCTGCATTACCTATCCTCTACGATCCATGGCACTAAATGGTTCCCCGATTATAAGGTAACAATTCCCCTCTAATAGTTACAGCTTCGCCAAGCATTCTTGTTGTACTCATTTTTCTCAAAGAACCAGCTGCCTCTAATTATGTACTCCCTAATGTAACTATTCTCGGGTTTAATGCATACTGTACAAAGCCCTTCTGCTCGTTACTGTATAATACACGCCTCACATTTCATAAGGTAGTTAGTTCTCCCCAAACAGTTGTTTGTGACATTGCGCAAAATATGTGATGGTTACCAAAGTTCATGTCAAAGAACATTTGAAGAAATGTTTCCCGCTTAAAAAACAACCATACTGTTCAGAAACACGGATTTTTGAACCCAGTTGTTTTAAATGTATTCTACCTGTTGGTATTAGCAAACTTATACTTTTGTGGCCTGTGCAACATGCAGTGGTTCCACCTGTAAAAGAACAAGATACCATGTTTGAATCACAAAAGGGATGATCTTCCCCCATTTGCTTTTGCACGTCCACCTGTTTTTTCCTTATCTCCACATTTCAAGGGTATTGTTATTAAAATTTTCGCAATTACCACTATGTACATAAATTTCAAGCGTACCCATACCAAAATTTTTTAAGATGAATCCATATCAACGCTACAATATATCTGAGAATTGTGATTCACCTAAGACTGATGCTTTTTAGTCTGCCTATGCAGTTCCAAATGCTAGGTGTTTTCCAATCATCTTTCATGATCATCCTTAGTCTGCTGGAACACATTCGTGTGGGCGACGGGGAAATGAGTCTCCATATGCAACCGGAACATTTCCTATATTATGTTAACCTTATCTTCCCTTCTGGGAAAGGCACCAAATAAGGAGCTATTTGTAATTAATTTGACTAATGTTTTGGTTTCATGTATTATCATATTGCTATACTATATTTTTGGTGGCCCGTGCGAAGCACGGGGACGTCTGCTAGTTATACATAAATCTTGTGAGATATCCGCCCAGCTTGTTTTACCCACATGATCGAGTCAGTGCTTGTCCAATTAATCCTCATGTAATTCAAAGCCTTTTTAAGTCTGTTGGCAGTATAACAGATCAATCTTGACTATACAAAATTAAAATAGCTACAACAGGGTGCACAAATCATGGTGATCAGATTGCCTCTCACGGCATGGCTTGCGCTGTTCTGTTGCTAAATAGGCAACACTGCAACAGATCCGTTTACAGTAATAGATAGCTATGCTAGCTTCAGACTTCAACTACTATATACATAACTAGTATACTGCCCGTGCTAACGCTTACGGTGTTGTTTACAAAAATAAACCTTAAAACTAAAATATATTAAAACTAAAAAATAAATCAACCGATGAAAGAAACACAAATTAACAGACATTCATGTGAATGTCTAAGTCATCCATGTGTGTACTTCAATATATAGATGTATGAGCTGGAAAAAATAGTAAAAATAGCATAGCTAGTTAGCTATATATATATATATATATATATATATATATATATATAGAGAAATTATTTCCTACTCTAGGGAGTAGCTACTCCCGTCCGAGATTACAAGCAGGCGTGCTTCTAGCCAGCCCCACGTGCAAACGGGCCGGCCGGTGACGTCTTTCCAGCGCCGGTACGGGCCGCTCCTCGAGTCTTGCCCACGCAGTTCTAGGTAGATTAGCGGGTTGACCCGCAAATTAACCGTACATATAAAATAAACGTTTTAGATCTACAACTGAGACCTCTCATCATTTGCGGCTGGCTGCTGCCTCGTATGGCTGGCGGCGCGGGGCCTAGATTCTCTCGACGACGATTATTCATACACTAACCACAGATCGATTTTGGTGTGGCGATCATCCATCGTTGGAGTTCAGGCATAGTATGTGGTCTAATCTTTCTTAGCTTGTTCTAGATTGATTTATTTATTCCGTCTCTTAGCAGCATGTAGATCGACAGAATGTTGATCATATCCATGCCAGGTCCGATAGGATTCAGTCCGGCAACCTGCAGTTGGCCTCCGGCCGCTCCCCAACCGGCGGAGACAGCCCCGTTGCCCTCCCACGCCTGTAGCTTGCCGATCCATGTCTGTTGGTTGTTGATTCGCGGGTGGATCCAGGTTTGTTGGTTGTAGATTCGTAGGGGCTGGTGGTGTTGAAGCTCGTGGATTGGTTGCTAATCTTGGTCGGCAGGGGAATTTTTTTTCTCCATCTTGCGTCCGCAGGGCAGGGCCGTCGGCCTGTTCTTCATGGTTGTCCTTCTGCAAGTTCTATTTTGACAGACCAGACTGCAAGTATGACAGCAACCATAGCAACCAATAGAGAATCATTTAATGAATTTTGTATTTCTTTTTACAGATTGATGAATTTCTATCATCAGGCGTCGTGGTGTGCCCATCGACGTGTGCTGTCATTTCTTTTTTTTTTCGAAAGGACGGCAAAAGCTTTGCCGTGATTTCTATTAGACGAATAAAGAAAAAAGGAAGGCAAGTGCCCCGCCCAGTTTTTGAAGTGGAAACTGGGCGAAAACCACACATACAATTGTGGAGGATACCCTACTCCATCTGCAAACCTAGGTACCAAATCAACTCAACTTGCGCCACAAAAAGCGCTAACTGAACTCTACTCAACTCTACACTTGGTCGGACTGGGACATCGACTCAAGCCTCTAACCACTAGGACTCGGTCGGATTGGGTCGTCGACACGAGCCTCCACTATAAACCACTAGGAGCTCCACAACTGAGGCAGAAACAACCAAAGACTAGCAAAACAACTAAAAAAATTAAGCAACTAAAAACAAGCTAAACCTACACCACCACTGGCACCAACCACGAACACGTTGGCGAAAACGACGAACTAGCACTGCCCACCACGAACACGTTGGCGAAAACGACGAACTAGCACTGCCCAAGACATCCCAACCGAGTCGAATTCCACAACGACGCCTTCAAGAAGGTTACGACGCCCAAGCGCCGCCGTCGTCCGTCCAAGGCAGGACTAGGTTCTCACCCATGGAGTGTGGTAGGGACACGACGCCCTCAACAGGGGAACAACACCCACAAGTGTCGCCGTCGCCAGGCCTTCGCCCCAAGAAAACCCCACCACAGACGTCGGTCACGATCTTAGGTCCCGCCAGACACCAGGACGTCGCTGCCGGCCATCCAGAAGAAGCCTCACCGGGGTCGACGCGCCGGCCACGCAAGCAGCCGCAAAGCTGCGCCAGCACCCCGCCAGACAAACTGCCGAACACCAGCTTCCCGCCACCGTGTAAGTCCACCAACCGCCCGCTTGAAGCCATAGCCGCCGCCCGACCACCGCCGCCGGCCGAGCCCCCGTCGCAGGCACCGCCACCCCCTAAAGGTACCGGATCTGGAGCATAGCCCCGGACCAACACCCCGTGGACGCCATGGCCTCCGTCTTCATAACGACCGCCCCACGATGGCAGTCGGAGGCATGGGGGAGGGACGGCATAGACGAAGACCGCCCCCCAACGCCAGCACAACCCCAGCCACAGCCACGAAACGGCCACCATCAAGAGGAGGCGGTGGACAAGTAGAGGGGGAGGGAGCCCCTCCGCCGCCCCCCACACCCAAAAGGGCAGCAGCCCCGCGACGCCCTGCCGGCGCTCCCCACCGGAGAGGAGCCCTCCACCACCACCATGGCACCTCCATGCCGGCGAGCACCACCGGAGAAGATCCGGCCCAAGGACCACCAGATCCAGCATTTGGAGACGACGGGTCAGCAGCCTCCACCGCGGCCTGACAACGCCAACCGTGCCACCAAGGCACTGCAGGCTTGCCAACGCCGGGCCGCCACTAGCCAGCACCACCATGGTGCCACTGGAGCAAACCAGCCGAGCCACGGCCGGCCGCGCCGCCGACAAACTGCCACCCCACCGTCACCTCCACGCGCACAGTGCTCAAGATCTTGGCGGCCGGAGCAGCACCAGCCCCCCACCGCACCACCGCGCCACCACCACACTACTGCACCGCCCTTGCCTGCAATGGCCGGTGCCCCACAGCTGCAGAAGCTGCAGGCACCAGGAGCCGCCGCCTCCGACGCTCGAAATTGGCGGCCGCATCACCACGAAGGCGGGGAGGACTGGACCCGGCCAGCTACCACCAGATCCGCCCAGGGGGAAACGGATCCGGCTAGCCCCTGCCCAGATCCGGTCGCGAGCACAGGAAACGGCCGCCGGCAAGGTTGCAGCGACGCCGACGAACCTGGAGCAACGGAGAGGAAGGAAGGAAAAGCAAGATTGAGATAGAGGAGAAGAGCGAGATGGCCTCGCCGCCGCCCTCCTCGCTGCTCGCCTGAGACAGCTCCGGCGACGGCGCGGCGCGGGGCCTGGCTACGGGGGCTGGAGCGGCGAGCCTGGGGAGCCGCCCGTGTCGCCCGGGCTTGACGACGCGGGGGCAAGCGAAAGGTATTCTCCTCTGTGCTGTCATTTCTCATCAGAAGTATATATCGGATCTCTTCGTCGAACATGGTCTCCTGTGATTGGATCCTTTTTTGGATTAGGAGTACAGCAGTAGCAATTCATATGTGGTTCTAGATCTTTTCCTCCAAAGTAGCATGTTCAGTATGTCGTAATAGCTGCATAAATGTTCAGTTTAGATAACTTTTGTCAGCCTATAGATGCAGCAGAATTTCATATCAGTTTGCCTGTGTACATTATCGATAGAGTTATGTTCTAATAATACTAGCATACTCATGCCAAAAGTATGCACGCATACTAGCGTACTCGTGTCAATGTGTATGTACTGATACTCGTGTCAGAGTATATGTATATAATAACATATACTATTTTTGTCCTCCTAAAAACGTGAACGTGATACACTGATTACTTCCCGTTAATTAATATTTATGTGTAAAGTATGTACACATATACTCATTTGCGTATATACTTTATTTTAGTGTATTTATTTTAGTGTATGTACTGATACTCGTCAAAAAGTATATCCACATACTAGCATACCGGCCGTGACACTAAAAAATCCCAGGTACAAGTAAGTAGAAAACTAATATATTCCAAGAAGTACGTACATATATCCCATTCAAAAAATGTATATAGAAATACTCTATTTAAAAAAGTATCTAGAAATACTCTATTATAAAAAGTATGTACATATATCCTATTCTAAAAAGTATACAGAAATACTCTATTTTAATGTACAATACGCTATTCCAAAAAGTATATACAGGTACTACTTATCATAAGAGCAAGAATCTCGGCGACTGAACACAGTATATATTTTTTTCTTTATTCATTAGGAGTAATTAAGTTTGTTGCATGCATGCGGCAATGCCTCAATTAATGGATCCTGCCGATATCCACTAGTACGGCACCCTGAAGTCTGCCGTTAGCTCCGTTAGAACTGGTTGGACGGTGTATGGAGGGAGTAATTACTACCGGGAGTAGGAAAACCTCACCCTATATATATATATATATATATATATATATATATATATATATATATATAGTAAAAATAGAAAAAATATAGATACAATAGAAGCAATAGCAAAGATACAGATATAATAAAAAAATAGTAACAACAGAAAAGATACAGAGACAACAGAAACAATGTTAGGCAACAATATGATCCATTTTCAAAATTCCTTCTATATCCCCCCTTTCAATGGAACACACACCTCAAATATGCTATGTTGTATGTAAATCAAATTATGCTTTGGTGGTTCAATAGAGCCGCAGAAATCTTTTCTCTTAAAAAATCACCTCTCAATAGAAAGATCAATAGCCGAAGATGGCCTTCGGGGCTTACAGGCCTCCATTCTCCTGAAAATCCTAAACTTCCAAAAGCAGCCTGTTAGTCATGGCTTGTGCAACAGTAAAGAAGGCACAAACGTTCACGCCATGGACCAAAGACCTGCATGGAGAGATAGAGGGATCAGCTTCTCAACTAAAATCAAGTGAAAACATCTTCAAAGCACAAGAAAACAAACTCGAGGCTCTCTTTCATTATCCCATAGTATCACAATTGGGAAGCAGAAGGGAAAAAAATGCTAATGGCAACAGTCAGGAGTGAAGAGTTTTCTTGAATTTTATTCTCAAAACCCACCACTAACAACTGCATCAAATTAAACTCTGGATTCATTTCAAGTTCTCCAAGTGCTACCTGTTATTTCAAGAGACAATCATAAATTGTGATCAAGGAGAAACTGGAAACTGAAATGACAAAATTCAAAACTTCATACATTCGATAAGTATTTTGTCCTACTGAAGTAGCCTTCTGGAAATAAAGGAGAACCATATCAATGGCTCGAATTTCAGCTCAAGGAGATTCCAATCGATTTCATTCTCATGCTGAAAAATATATGGCTTAAAGAAAGTCCCACAAACATACATTAACTGTACTGAAATCACAAATTAGCTTGTGCCAAAAAAAATACTGATCTGTACCTTTTGCAGGTTCTGTAAGCAGGATTCTCTGCATCGACTCCTATCCAAGCTCAGTGTGGCAAAGACAGGGTTTATGCTTGTGGAGCGCCTGCAACATAATTCAAGGAAGGTCTAATTTTGTCTCCACCAGGGAATTGACATACACAGCTATTGAAAGGGAATAAAGAATTAAAAAACCCAGATTACCTTGGTCCGGTAGTGGTTACAAAAGACAAAACTGGAAATCACCAGATTACATCTGAAAGAAAAAGAAGGGTGCACAAATAAAGTTAAGGCTTTCATTAGACAATAAAAGCATATTAGTTAGACTATACAAGTTGCAGTAATTGAAAACTAAAGATAGTCCCCGACTAAAATTATTTGCAAGCTGGCAGCATGGCAAAGGAAACCTTTCATGAACTCCACAATATTAGGAAAACAAAATTGATATCCAATGCAGTTGAATGGTGGAAGCATGTGGCAGAGGAGGCTAACTGTGTGCCAATTCCAGTAATATTTATTAGCATATCGAACACGGTAGATTGAACAAACAAAGAGGATAGTATTAATGCCTAAACTGTATGCACAGCCGCTGCAATCCACTGCAAGCATGATTAAGGGATGATATTAACTACGGAAATATGTATTGACTACCAAATGACCAACAAAAATGTTTTGAGTTTACTTGAATCCCTCCCCTATGCGATTTGGATTGTCCAGGTCAAGTACATGTAACAGATATTAGCAGATTGAACACGGAAAATTGTACACGACTTGCCAGATCAGGAATCAAAAGAAATGGTGAGCAGAGCAGAGAGAGTGCGACTCTTAGCATGGGGGTCTGGGGGATATACCGTTAACGATGCCACGATACCGATGAACCAGGTGAAGGAGACAATGCCTGCTTACTGTCCCTCCTGTCTGTGACCTGACCCAGCCACCAGTGGCATAAGAAGCTAAAAGAAAATGACAATGGTGAGACAGACTTTATGTTTGCATTGGTGGAATATTTTCATTGTTTTCATTTGGAATAGTTAAATCCCATCTGTTCCAGCCTGTTTTATCAGCTTCTTTTAACCACTCTTCTTTTAGAGCAGGATAAAAACTATTGTTGTTACTCCTAAGTCAATCAACAAAGGGTTATAACTGGTACACAATCCTCAATTTCCTTTTTCCTGGTCAACCACTATTTTCTCAATACTTTCCCAAACATGAAATGCACCAGACATAACTAAATGGCCTGAAATCATGAAGATGCATGAACATACTAATGCAGAGAATTTTTTTTTTTCTGAGAAACTGTGGTATGAATGAAATTTTGGAGTGCAGGAAACAACAAGGGAGAGATCAAAGGATATCACGTTGGATCAGAAGGTTGTTGCACATGCATGGGCCACACCTGCATGAAAGGCATAAATTATAGTGTTCAGCGATCAATTTGTCCAAGCACAAACTGCAACCAAAGAAACCGATGGTAATGACAGATATCCTTTCCAACTGAACTTTTTTCTGGCATGCCCAGCAAACTGCATGGCCTGACAATGAAGACATTGCGAGGCTGCAGAGCCAGCAGATACCGGTAGTGATCAATTCAGGTATTTAGCAGCGAGAAATGGAATACATCAATCAGATCAGATCCTGATACTTTAATTTAATTCAGAAATTATAGATTTTTTGGTCAGTTTAGAAGCGTAACAAAATGGAAGGGTGCCAAACAACATTCCAGAAGAAAACAAAATATTTGCAATGTTTTTCCTCTATACAGTGAGGTACGAAAACTTGCGTCTCAAATCCATTGATCCAGCCATCAAGGTAACAGCAGTAAGTCCACGCATTTCCACCAGCAATTTATTTGACAAAATAACAGATCACCGACATCAGACGAACTGCGCAATCTTGTCTGTCACTATCTCGCAGTTTCAGGCACTCCTTGTTACGATCGTTCAAGAAATTAGCTCCACCCTTTACCCCAAACTATCAAATGGCAACAAGGTAGAAAACAACCTTTTTTTTTCCGTTGTAGTTTCGAAATCGACGGCGAGACAGATTTTGGGATGGGAGGCCGACGACTGACCTGCTTGAGCTGGTCGGAGGCGGCGGAGCACTCGTCGCGGCATCGCGGAGGATCCAGGCGAACATGGCCTTGGAGGCGGGATGGCGACGGCCTGCAGCGGCACCTGCCACGCCTGTTCCTCTGGGGATGCCTGTAGCGGCGGGGCCTATGCTTGGCATAGCACCCAGCACCAGCAGGCACAACCGCTCCACGCTGATCGTGGAGCCACCGCAGGGTGGGGGCGCCGCCGCTGTCGTGGGCCGGATCTGGTCCGCTTCATGGACATCGTCGCCGGTGCGCGCGGCCACCGTCAGGGTCGCGTGTAGCGGCGACCGCGTGGCTGCTAGGGAGGCGGCAGGAGTCGGCGTTCGGCGAGCGAGTTCGAGGGAGCGATGGAGCGTCGGCGGCCAACTTTTTTTTTTTCTGTACGCGAGGATGAGGGTTTCGAACCCTGGGCGGCTAGGGCAGAGGCGGGGAGCGTCGCGTGCGCTGGCTTCAGCGCGCTGAAGCCTAGAATTCTTAGCCGTAAGATCTCGTGGGGTTAATTAAGAGTCTTAGATTTTGATGACGTTAGATTTCTAGGTATATTTTGTAGGGTACGTAATGGTTGGAGGCTCTCAGCGGGGGACATATTCTTAGGTGGACGGAGTATAATTTAACTATTCCATTATAGTAGAGATTCTTGCCACCTTCCATTTTCATAGAAGTTTATTTTCCGTTTCATATTGCTTCTATGCATGTTCTTGTCTGACCTTCTATGCATGTTCTTGTCTGACACACTTCATTAAGAGTGAAAAAAATACGAGGGTTGATCATAGCTTGCACAATTTCTAGTAACCACCACTTTTGTTTGTCCTTATGTCTCAGCTCTATTTCTTGGATCCAAACCCATATGGTTCACCATTGGTTGAGAGAGAGCATGCCCAGATTTAGAGTACATGTCAGTAATGGTCGTAACTGTAAGGACAAGATCGACGTCCTGGTCTAGGTGATGCCTGACTGATAGAATATCCATGGATCCATCTTACATGGCTCCTCCAGCGGGTCTGAAATGTCTGTGACCCTAGGAATCAGGCTGATATCTAGGATTGAATGAATCTGGTTTTACAATCACAATTCACGTTTTCGAATTGCATCCTCGAGAAAAGCCTCGCCGCATCCTCGGAGCACCCTTTCTGCGTCAAGCCGAGGATCGACGAGTTCTCTGTCTTTCTGTTATCCAGCTCATTGAACTCCTGGGCAGCCCTCGTGTGCACTTGAAGCATCGCGTTTGCAATAGGAGGCAAGAGCAGCCGTGGTGGCATCGACGAGCTCATCGAGGACGGCACTGAGCGCGAACGCGTGCACCTCTCTGCACGCACGGAGCGCCGGAGCGTCAGCGCATGCTGCGAGAACGGACACGACCGTGATGGAGTCGATCACTCTCGCACCATCTAGTCATCCGCAAAACTTGAGGTCCACAGACACGCCCTGCGATGCTGGAGAGTAGATCACTAGTGATATGGAGCAAGTGAGCAACATCGGGATATTTCCTAATGTCTCATATTCCCATCCTACACTCTATAATTTCACATTTTTGCTTTCTCAGTTCTCGTTCACTATCTTTTTTGCATATTAGTTTGTCAGCTCATATATTGGCACCTATAGCAAGTTAGGAGGGTTCATATATATAGTTACCTATAAGCATTTGCTTGTCTGGATATTTCTCTGTTCTCAAATAAAGTTCTTTCAAGAAATTTTAGGATATGGGGCAAACCAAACAATGCATGTAACCTTTCTCTTAAATGTATGAAGATATGATTTTTCATATTTAAGTTGGCGACAGACATTAATTCCTGGTTGGGATGCATGTGGATACTACCTTTTTAAATATTGAGTTATTGGGGAGGTTACCTCACCTAAAATCCATTTATATTTTAGGGATATTCGATGTTCCAGATATTTATATCTTCTACACACCACCAGAGGATATGCATCAGCTGCACATAACAAGATCGATATCTCAGCAGCACCTGACTGAGAAAACCGCCAGGATTGATGCAGTGCAACACTCCATTCAGTCACTACATTGATAGATACTTTGTTTCTTTCCATTATTATTTTTTATACATTACTGATGAGGTTCCGAATGATGATAACTACCGGCTGTACATGGACCGACAGGATCCGCAGAGCTCTGCGGTAGGACACATCGCTTGGACTCAGATTCAGCGCGAGGACGCGCTGATCGGAGAAGAGGGGAATTCTGTCACACGTCAAATGAAGACGGGGACAAATTGTGACGCTGATGGGCCAAAGACGGAGTCCAAGGAGGATAATGGGCCCCACGGCCCGCCTTAGGGGCGTGGGGGCGCCCGCAAGACGTGGTAAGCGCGCGGCGGCCACCCACCGCCGCCCGCCCGTCGCCGCCACCGGGACCGTGGGGGCCCGTGGCGGCGTCCCCCGCCGCCACCACCGGTCATCGCCGCCGCTTACCTTTATTATTATAATTAATTAGGTAATTAATGTTAGTTAAACTGAAAAATTCGTATTCGATAAGAACTTTTCCGTTAGAATCCACTCGGGACTATAAATAGGAGACATTGTAATCGGTTGAAATCAAGAAAATAATTGGGGTAATTCTCGTTATCCAATCTTCCGTGCTCACGCTCTCTCTCTCCTCTCCTTCCCCACACGCCGCCCCCTCCCTGTGCCGCCGCCCTGCCCGCCGCCCGCCGCCGCCGCCTCGGTGCGGGCGCGCGCCCCCTCCCTCCTCTCCTCCTCCCAATCCACTAGCTCAATTTACTCTCCCCGCCGCGTGAGTTACACAGAGATGTCTAAAAATATCTACGTGACCTTCGTGATTAGAGCAAATTATTATCTAGGGCCTACAAGATTTCTTTTTTGGTTGGCATCCTATACAAGGTGGCCCACCAAATGGGAACAAGGAGAACTGAGAATATAACCAAAATAAAGGAGACATCAGATTCCAGACACGTGAGCCCGTGGGTGTGAAGAAAGTTGCCTAGACATGACTTCGTGAGGCATAAATGAAACCCAGCTAGACGTAACAGGCTCTGGCCGCATTCACCGGTTGGGTAGGGAGTCTCGGTCAGGCAGGCATCGAGGACGACGTCACGATGGTGAGGTCACGTGACTCACGTCGACGCCATCTCCAACTGCATTATTATGCCCTCCTCATCTTGGCCTGCTGGCCGGCTCCTCCCCCGTCCACGCGTCCACGAGCCATCATCGCCTTCACTCATCAAAGCGGGGTGGTCACCCTGGCCCCAGCGTTGTCGGCCATGCGTTGTAGATAAAATGTTCCGTATTTAATTAGATTTTAAGTAAAATACTATTTATATTTATAGTCTCGAATCAATTTATTATCAAAATATATCTTATAATCAATCTAATAATATTTATTTAATATTATAAATATTTATATTTTTTCTCCAATAATTGATCAAACTTGATACACTAAAAATCTAGTACGGTTCTAAACTTGCGTGCTTTTTTTTGGACGGAGGAGTAACCATGAAGCTATCCCCATCTGACGACAAGATAATAATAATGTACGTCGACAATTTAATCCATCTTTTTATATATTTGATCTCTTTATTTCTGAATAAATTGGGCAATGGAGGCGGCTGCACTAGCGCTGGACGTCCGGACGCACCACACGTCCGGACGCCCACACTAGCTACTAGAGTAATCATTGCGTCGTCAAGGTCTACCAGCATCGCTCCGGACGCCCTGTACTTGCCCCGCCTACTACGCTTGCCCATTTGCCATGTGATACATGCTGCTCCGAGATGCAGGAAAGGAAGGCGAGGGGATGGGAAGGAAGGGAAGGGAATGGAGAGAAGAGCCGCATGGCGCACCTGCCCATCTGCCCGCATATCACGCCGCTGCAAGATGCATGGGAGGGAGAGGACGAGACACACCACAAGAGGAACGATACAAAAGCATGTCACCGTCCTCTAGCCATCGACACCATAGGAATTATTGCAAAAACATCCGATCTATTTTTGAAACATTCAGATGAAACATCTGAAACATATATATGAAGATAGATGAAACACTTGAAACATATGCTTGAAACATGCATGTATAGCTATCTGCAATATATATACAACACCAAGATCTACTTTAGAAACATCAAGATAAAACATATGCAACATATGTCTGAAACACCTGAAACACCTGAAACACTTGAAGCATAGTTCTTGCAACATGTGTATTTTGTCTTTTGCAACATCCACATCTAAATTTTGTAACATCGAGATTAAAACACTTGCAACAAAAATCTGAAACGCCTGAAACGCTTAAAAACATATATAACATTCATATCTACTATTGCAACATCCTGACAAAGCACTCGAAACAAAAACACGAATCACCTGAAACACTTGAAACAAAGTGCTTCATCGTACGGCCATGACCTACCTAATGGAAATGCATCAGCGTGGGGGAGGACATAGCGTCACCAAGCAAGTAGCTGCTATCGATGGCATGCGTCCAGGTCGGCCACGTGCATAACTCACTACTACAGAAACCACCTTTTGTCGATGCACCAAACGAGCTTTAGTCTCAAAAAATTGTGCGTTCGGGACTAGCGGTTGTTATTACCAACCCGGACTAAAGGACCTCCATTAATCTCGATTCTTGTTATCAACACGGACTAAAGTTCCTTAACCTTTAGTCCCGGTTTGAGACACGAACCCAGACTAAAGGTGGACCCTTTACCCTTTAGTCCCGGTTTGAGACACGAACCCAGACTAAAGGGACCTTTAGTCCTGGTTTGTGTCTTAAACCAGGACTAAAGTTGTTTCCAGAGAGAATCTAAAAGGAAAGCGTATCTTTTGCATGTTACATGCGCGATGTGGTTCAGATGGTCAGTGCGTGAGCTAGGACTAAAGTGAATGGTCTGAGTTCGAATCCTACCAAGTACATCTATTTTTGTTGAATAAAGCACCTTTAACCCCGGTTCCTAGAACCGGGACTAAAAATCTGGACTGGGAACCGGGACTAAAGGGGCTTGGAGCCCGGGGCTAAAAGCCCATTGTGTAGTAGTGACTGAGAGAGAGGAAGGGAGGAAGCGGGAAGCACGCATCGGCGCCGGCGGGGGCACGCACCCAATCTAGCCATGCGCAGTAGAGGGAGGAAGGGGCGACAGGCACGACGACTCCGAGCAAGCGATGCCGATGGAGGCAGGCGTCGCGACCGGCCATATGCAGAGTTGAGAGAGAGATTGTGTGAGAGGGAGGAAGGACGCAATATAGAGTGCTATGATCAGAGGGAGAAGGACGCAAGAGAGAGGGAGGTTGGCCATCTGAACTGAATGTTGCAGTGAGAGAGAGGATTCTAGGCCAAGTGAGAGAGAGGGGGGGGAGATAAGTTGTGGCAGATATTTTTGAAGAGATGAAGGAACGAGTGGATAGGAAGGAAGGACGGTGGCTGAGGTTAAGTTGTGGTAGATATTTTTGAAGAGATGGAGGAACAAGTGGACATGAAGGATTGACGGTGGCTGAGGTAAAGAAACAAGTGGCGCGCGTGGGTTGGTTCGTCCGGCCGGCCACCTGGTGGACGGACATGGTAAACAAATCATTATCGAATGGAGAGGTATCTCTTAATAGACGAATCTTGTACCATGCTCTCCGGCCTCCCAATTCGCCACGTCTCCAGCCTTACATCTTGCCACGTATCCGGCCTTTCATTTTGCCACGTCGCTTGGATGCACGAGCAGACCTGGATCGAGCCGTCGCATCTTTGTCTCTGCCTCGGCTCCTTTCTCCTCTATGTTTCGCGAAACCTCTCTCACAGCGGCGGCGTGGAGGTCGCACAGTGGGTCAACAGCCATGGCGGGGCGCAGCGGGCCTCGGCGCGTGCGCGGCCGGCCCCCAGGCGCACGCGATTCCACTGGCGTCTCCACTGGCTCGGCAGCGCTCGAACGCCGCCCCCTATGCGTGCTTCAGCATCGCCCTGGGGCAGGGCCGAGAGCAGCATGTCGTGCTACAACTACAATACCTCGAGCGCGGCGGCGTCGGTGGAAAGCTCGCCGAGCCATGTCAGCGGGGATCTCTCGGCCGTTCTATTCCCATGCTAATTTCGATCGAGCCGTCCAACCATCAATTCTCGAAACCTCCCCCTGTCTCTCTCGCGGCGGCGGCACAGCGGCGAGAAAGCCATGGCGAGCCTCCCCGGCGCGGGCGCTGCCAACTCCCTACGCCACGGTGCCTGCGTAGCCAACTCCACGATAAGTGCGCGGCCGGCCCCCGGGAGCACACGACTCCGCCGGCGCGACCTCCTTCTGCCGTTGCCTCCTTGCCTTTTCGCCGACCTCGGCTTTCCGCATGGTTGCCATGCTGCTGGCCAAGGTTCTAGCACCTCAGCACCTCCTCGGACAGCCCCGGCGTCGCACGTGGTCTGTTTCCTCCGCCTTCCTGCATCCGCGTTCCAACAATCGCACCCAGCTTCTTTCTGAATTTCATGAGTTGGACAAGAACGAATCATGAGAACTAAACTCCAGCTAATCCGCTTAATAGGCGCTGATGCTATAGATATAAGATTAGTTACGAATCAGGAGTTAGCATTCATGAGCACTGAACCTTTTGACAGGCTTGCAAGATAGCTTTGTCAGACTCACTGATTCATAGTATGTCCTCTGATTTTGAATGTTTATCTGATTTGGTATTTCCTATCTTTGCAGCAGACTGTAGCAGTAAATTTGTAAGGCCATTTTGCTCCTCTGAATTAGTGAATTTTTTTATCTTAATGTGTGCTTACGATGTCCTCATTGAACTATAAAAAACTTTGTTTTCATAGAGCCAACGGAAGATGATAAGTTGAAAACCCACTTATAGGTCCACAAAGTGAAATTCCAATAAAGATCCTATTTATTTACAGAGAAATATTAAAACCCTACATATTAAAAAAAAATCTAATTTTCGGTGATTGTCACAAATACAAATAGTCCTTCTTTTGAACAATTCCATTAGCAGCCTAATCTGCATATACCAAGAATTTGTCTCTTTTCTAGCGAGCTTCAACATCTATATACTTAGCTTGGAGGAAATTTTAAATATATCGGCGGCCATCTCTTCTTTAATCGGTAAATTAACTTGTAATCACATATAAATGCAAAAGCTACTGTTGTTATACTTGTCATTTTTGTCAATGTAAATTCTAAAGCAGTAAAAACCTACAAAATCACCATGCCAACCGTGAAATCCATAATATAGCAAATTTTATTTTGATTTTATCATATGACGATACCTCTGAGGTGTTTCCGATAGCCTGACCATACTTTCGTGGCATTACTATTTTGTATATTTTTGTTCACCATATATCAATGCAAATGATGCTAAAAATAAATATATTTTACTCAAACATTGCATTGTCAACTATTGCTAAAAAATACTAGAAAGAGGTACTAAGATAGTAAGATACAAATGATAGGGCATATATAAGCAGGCACACTCAAGAAGGGCGCGGCAACGCCGCCGCCGGGGTTCTAGTGTACACGAATGCCTAGTTGATTCCAAACACAGTGTTTTGGTTTTGTTGTAAGCTTTTTAAAAAGGGAATGTATCTAGTGTAAACTAACTTCCTATAAAAATCTGTGTAAAACCACGCAGTAAAGGTTGTCTAAATTCATCAAAAAAAAATCGCACATATAGATGATATGATGATACACAACCTTGTAAAATATCTTGTTGAAAGTCGATTTCGTTTTTGAGATATAAAAATAACAAATTTCTAACAAATCATGTGGATAACTTTCTCGACTTAAAATTTATTATTTTTATATCTCACAAACGAAGTCGAGTTTTGACATGATATTTTATAAGGTTGTGTATCATCATATCATCTATATGTGTGATTGTTTTAATGAATTTAGACAATTTTTGCCATGTGTTTTTACGAGTTTTTATAGGAAGTTAGTTTGCACTAGATATGTTTCAAAAAATTGTGCACGATTTTTTTGTTCTTGATATTTTTCCCTAAAATTAGTTATTTTTATTGCATCTATAATTTCACATCCCGGTTTTACCCCTGCGGTGGTGAGCATTGCCATTTGTGCTCTCTCCTTATTATATATATATATATATATATATATATATATATATATATATATATATATCAGAAATATCTGGCTTGCACCCGTGTTTTTTATCCTCCCTGAGCGATAGCTATCCACCCTCCCAAAACGAACATGCATGTGCTGACAGATTTACGGAGTGAACAAGACTACCTCTCACTTGTGGTCACGGGTGACGCATGCTAGAGCGCTCGCTGGCCATACGTTTGTCCTGGTACGAGCGGCCATGGCCCTAGGCCACCAGGACACCTACACGTACCTGCTGCCTGCTGGTCCCTGAACGCATCTTTAAAAGACGAAACGCGCGGACAAAATCAGGCAGGAGAGAAGGCCACGTCGATAGCAAGATCTCGGCCATCGGATCTCAATCGGACGGTTCAAATCACAGAAAAAATCGCTTTCAATGGTACTGTTCGATACTGTTTAAATTCTGTTCATCTACTGTTTGTCACCATCTTTTACTATTCACACAAAAATTGCTACACGCACACGAAAAAACGTACATAAAAGATTAAAATAAGCCATTTTTGTTACCAGAATTTTTTTAAAAAATACCCAAATAAACTAAAACCACTTCGAAGCCTATCAAAATATTTTTTGACCTTTTTGTCATCATCCAAAAATCTAAAATAATTTACAAAATAAATTGGTGTACGTCTTGCCAATAAACTTAAAAAATTTATATCTCGCGGATTTTTGTTACTAAATTTAGAAGCAATATATTTACTATTTTTTCCTCAGGAGCTTAAATCATCACAAATTATATAGACATAGACGCGTACAATATGAGCAATTTTACTCTCTTTATGATCTAAAAAAATACACATTGGACTCCACGAAAATATTATCTCACATATAAATTAATAGTCCTAAAAATTAAAATGAAGAAAGTATATCATATAGAGCGCATCAAAATGTCAAATTCAACAAATTTAGATCAGTAACCGTTCATCAATCTAAGTGTTTGCTGCTTTTAATAATAGTGCAAAAAAAAAAAAAAAAATACTTATTTGTTTTATAACGATTGCAACTAGGCAAGATAGTCAAGTAAGAAAATAGACCGTAAGCCATCCTTTATCTTATAGCCTGTCTAGGAAAAAAACAATAAATAGCTCATAGTTTCCTTGCTACTACCCTAAGAGTTGTTCTTCTATCATCAGCGAGAGTTTACTTTGCTGTCGATGCAGGCAATACAAGATAGATTTTCGTGCATATTTGGGCCTATGCTAAGGCTAATAAATAAATAATAAATGGATTCCTCCTCCCTAAGCCTCGATTTTCTCTTTTTAGCCTTATCCGCTCTTCAATTTTGGTATCGATTTGATCTACTCAGAAGATTAATAAACCTTTTGCAATTCATCATTAGTATCTTAATAGTACTTCGAACAACATCAACAAGACAACCATCTCACATCTATAAATATTTATGTAATGAACTAGCCAATAAAAAGGACCACTACATACTCTAAAATCCTCTAAAAATAATTAATAAAGTTAGTCTCTTTATTTAAATTGCTACAAAATTTATATCATATCACACCCATACCACGCATAAAATAAAAATGATACACTGATATATTACAGAGGCAGTTCAAATCTCCAATACATGGCATCCAATTCCTATTTATCGGTAGTTTGTAATGGATGCTTTATCCTGACAAACACATAATCTTTAGCCGCATTAAACCAAACTCATCCATATCACCATCTGTTTCAATATTGCTTTATATCTTTTAAATTTTCATGCTGTCATGCATCACGGGCTGGCCAATGTGGCTGTCGCGCAGCGATTCTAGTAAAATCGAGGAGCTTTTGCAGGTCTCTTGGTCCAGCATACTTTGTATGCATGGATTTTAAAATTAGTAGATGCTCAAGCTTTAAATTCCAATATCTAATTAACCACCATACATTCGATTTGTAATTTATTTTCACCATAATAATTTTTGTAATTTATCTAGAAAATAAGACTCCCACCATATTTGTTGGAGTTGGGTTTGTTAACCATATTTTGTCAGGCGTATATAATCCAGTCAATATTTTTTTCTATTCAAGACAAAAATGCATGGCTTGGTTGTTATTTTTTTGTAAATACGGAGCTGCCTGAGGCTGTACGAGCTGACATTAAGGTAATTAGATGCATGAAATTTTGATGATAGCCAAGCCAAATTTTAGAGTATGACATAGAGGGTATATATGTTATTATTTTTTTTCTTCAAGAAAATATGGTCATGTTGGATCTTATTTTATAGATAAAATCACAAAAAATATTATGGTAAACACAAATAACAAATCGGGTGTGTGGGTAATTAGATATTAGGATTTGAAGCTTGAGCATCTAGCAATTTCGAACTCAGTGCATGCAAGCTATGTGGTCCATGCTGGTCTATTCGTTCAGACACACACTCTCTCATCTTTTTCATTTATGTCACTGATAAGTGGGCCCAGATGACTACGTGGAGACCGACTAGTGGCCAGTTCCCAGCATGTGCGCACGGAGAGCCGCGATGTGGTCCACATGAAGGCAAAAATAGCCAGACACGGCAACTTCGATGTTCGACTTTCCTATTCGGTACATCAAAATCCATCCATCAAAACCGACAGGTGGCATGAATCCAGATGGTGGATATGTATCCCCTAGGGTGGGTAGCTATCACCTAGGTTAGAAAATCCACACTGATATATATATATATACATATATATATTAGCCCACCTCCGGTATATCTGCTTCGCATTGCATCCACTAGTGTTGTGAGAACCAAGTAACCAACGCGGCGGAGAATGGAGAGCGCAGCGCAGTCCGTTGTGGGCAATGTTGTGCGGCTTCTGGGTGCCGAGTACCAACAGCTCTCGGGTGTCTGCGGCGAGGTCGCGGAGCTGCGCGACGACCTGGACACCATGAACGCGCTGCTCCGCATGCAGTCGGAGGCCGAGGACGGCGCCGAGGACCACTTCACTCGCGTCTGGATGAAGCAGCTTCGCGAGCTCGCCTACGACTCCGAGGACTGCATCGACCTCTACAGGCTCCGCATCAAGTCCAGGCCCAACGACGGCGTCCGTGCCTGGCTAGGACGCCTCCTCGGGACGCTCTCGCCGCGCCGTCGCCTCGCGTGTGAGATCAGAGCTCTCCGCGCCCGCGCCATTGCCATCAGCGAGCGCCACGCGCGGTACGGCGTCAACCGCGACGCGCTGCGCCGCCCTCCCTCTCTGCTACCAGTCCCGGTGGCAGCCGCCCCTGCCAAGAACGCTGACAACCAGCAGTTCGTCGGCATCCAGGACCAGGCTAACGACCTGGCCGAGCGACTGAAGAAGCCACGGGGCGGCGAGTCGGGGGCGGGAGAACTCAACGTGGTCTCCGTGGTGGGGTTCGGAGGCCTCGGCAAGACTACGCTTGCCATGGAGGTGTGCCGGATCGTGGAGGCAGATTTTCCATTCCAGGCGATGGTGGCTGTGTCCCAGGCGTTCGAGCCCACCAGAGACCTGAAGCCGCTGCTCAAGCGTTTGCTTCCTCAGGTGCTCAAGTGCAGAACAGACAAGGAGAACCAAAACCAACAGGGAGGCCTCGCCGACGGTGACATGGATAAATTGGATGCCAATCAGCTGGCCACAAAACTGCAAGATGGTCTCAAGGACAAGAGGTACGCACAGTTACTAAAGTTTCACGAATGATGATGGTTGATTTTACCTTCAAATGGATGAACGTATGTCCTGTCCGTCTTTCTGTTAATAATAATAGAAAAAAATCAGCCCTGGGCATTCAATCTGGACCAGGGCGCCGCTGCAGTGTTGATCCACGGCTCCACGCCCCCTCCCGCCCCACATCACGCTGTGCTCTACTACTCCGTACTCATAAAAC
Organism: Chrysopogon serrulatus; assembly: GCA_015844335.1. NCBI lineage: Eukaryota > Viridiplantae > Streptophyta > Magnoliopsida > Poales > Poaceae > Chrysopogon > Chrysopogon serrulatus. The sequence continues at coordinate 158,076 of JADLZL010000010.1, read as the reverse complement.
TTACATTTTGGACAAAGTTTGAGTCAAACATTGGGAACATAAATTATTAATAACTTTTAAAATATTTAGTTTGAAAAGATGAAACTTATATGTATAGATTCACTTTGAAACCCACTTTTACAAAAGTAATTTTATTTTAAATTTTTCTTATATATTTTAATAAAAAATAGTAGATAAAGTTAGGTTTTGGAGACCGTGTCCTTGTCCAATGCGTCAAGTTTTATGAGTATGGAGGGAGTATATCTTAGATACTGTGCTGTAGTCTGCGCCACACCCCTCGATAGCGTGAGCTTATAAGGACAAAAGAGCTAAGCCAGAGCCTTTGTAGTGCAACCTCTTGCTGAGCAGTTTCTCGACGGAGACGACACACCACTACTAGATACGCCTTCCTAGAGCAAATTTGGGCCTTCTTGCTCGGTCGGTGCTCGAAGGAGGCCACCCACCACAGGTGAATCCAACTTCCTACTACACATAAAGACCTTCATCGCATGGATCTGAGCAAAGCTAGATGGAGACCAACCACCAGTGGCTTTCTAACACGGATATAAGCAGTAATTGGTGGTGGCAACCCACAACCAGGGGATCCAGCTTCCTAGCGTTGATCTGAGTTACATTTTTCTTAGATCCAAGTATAGTGCTCGCCATAGATAACCCATCGCAATTGGATCCGTCTTCCTAGCGCATACAATAGCCTTCCTCATGTGGATCTAAGTGGTACTTGATGGAGACGACCCACCATTATTGGATCCGCCTTCTAGACAGCCTACAATCCCATCACCGATGGAGTTGTCTGTATCATTCCTATCGCTATCAGTGAGTGGCTCGAGCCTTTGGAGTGGAGGGGCACCACTGTTGGCTTGCCACTAGCGCCTCCCATTCATGCCCTTTGTCCTTTAGTCCCAAATATATGTTCTAAGCTTATGGATTTTGAAATTCAAAATTTAGAATTTCTAAATAATTTTAAATGTTCAAATAGTTAATATTAAAGTTGTAGTGACCGGCCTGAGTTACAAGTTTGATGTTAATAAGTTTTTTATTTGAAGTCGTTTAGCATCTCAAATATATGTTTTAAATTCACATAATTTGTTGTTCCAAGTTTTGAATTTTCCAACAATCTCAAATGGAGATATGTCCTATATATACCAAAGTTATAGTATTTGATAAGATTTAAAACGTTACAGTTTTTCATTTGAGTTCATTTAGTAGCCAAAATATCAAATATAAGATTATAAAATATTGGTATAATAAAATAATAACATATTATATATGAACATGAATGAGTGTGAGGTGTATAGATGTGGTATTGTTGACCGTTAAGTCATGGGTTTGACTCTTCAAACTCTCCAATTTTTTTTGGTTTGGTTTTTTTAGAAAACATTATGTCTGCTTTCGGTTAATGTGATTAAAGGAGGCATGTCTCCATTAATCAATTAACTGAGGTGGGTAAAGCAACCGCCTCCATTAATTTGTATTAACCATGTCCTTTGATTGGAGGTAGTTGCAATGTCCGTCTCCATTAATCTATGTGTACCGCACCCTTGGCATGAGTATGTTTTTGTCCTCTGTGTTGGGAAAAAATAGTCAAGCGGAGAGAGAGTACGCCCGCTCAGTTAACATGATTAACGGAGGCGTGTATCTTAAGATGCTCATCTCATTAATCAATTAACTGTGAGGTCGATGAAGCGATCGCCTTTGTTAATTTGTATTAACCGCGTCTTTTGATTGGAGGTACTCCCTCCGTGTCGGATTTAGATGATGTTTTGGATAAGATTTGGGCCAAACATTAGGAACATAAATCGTGAATAACTTTTAAGTTGTTGAATTTGAAAATGTAAAAACTATATGAATAGATTTGTCTTGAAAAATACTTTCATAAAAGTATAAATATATCACTTTGTAATGAGTATTTTTATAAAAATATGAAGTCAAAGTTATACTTTGGCGACCATATCATTATCCAAAACGTCATCTAAATATGATACGGAGGGAGTAGTTGCGATGCCCTACCGCACCTTTGGCATGGATACGTTTTTGTCCTCTATGTTGAGAAAACAGAGTCAACCAAGAGAGTACGCAAGGCTTTTTGGCTAGCCTCTTAAGGAATCGGAGATGATCCTCCTAAGTGGCCTGATTTTTTAAATAGATTTACAGTGGCAATTAACTTTAGAATCTCTCGATAAATAGTGTTTGCTCTTGACGTTGACTAGACATTTTTGAAGACTTGGGACAATTTATGCCTGACTCTGTTAATCTAAAGCCCTTTCTCGCAAAACCAAATTTGTAGTAGTGAAAGGGAGGTTGAAGAAGAACAGTAGCAGCTGAGCTGACATCCAATGACTACTGTACATCACCAGAAATAAAAAGAAAAATCAATAAGCACCAGAGGTATAGCAATTCTGATCCCATACATTTGAAGAAGTATACATCATAGTAACAACTTAGAAAAAACTTTAATATTTTTTAGGATTGCTAAATCTTGCAAAATTGCAAATTACATGTATGCTCTCATTGCTTTTCTACATGTATGGTACATCTACTTTGAGTTATTTTTTCTATGCAACAACGATATAAGCGAAGGAAACATGAATCTCCGGTACTTTTGTCTATTTATTTATTTTATTTTAATCGAAGAAGAAGTGGGAAGCTTTGGTCTATTTTGGTACTGAGATGCGGTGTGGATCACTTATTTAGATACAAATTACTTCCAAAGGCTGTGTGTTGCCAAGTCTACAAAACTATATAGCATGATATTTTTTTCCTAGGGGAAATTTCTAGCATATTCCTATTTTGATAGCACATGCCTCATGAGATTCGATATGCATGGAGACTCCACAAGGATTGCTACGTATATTCATGCAGTTTAATTAAGTAGTTAGTTGTCTTTTTAATTTGCAAGCATAACAACAAATTAAATTAACCATCCTATGAACTTTTGTGAAAACATGCAGGTACCTTATTGTGATCGATGACGTATGGACCGTAAGAGCATGGGAAGCAATCCAATCCAAATTGCCAAAGAACAATTATGGCAGCAGAGTTGTGGTGACCACTCGGATAGAGAGTGTTGCCAAAGCTTGTAGTCCAGCAAGTGAAAGCGCAGAATACATCTATCGTATCCAGCCCCTGAGCCAAGACGACTCCAAGAAGTTGTTCCTCAGCAGAGCATTTGGCTCTACAGATGCCAAATGCCCCAGTGTCGACCATGAAAAAGCAATGGAGAGTATCTTAAAAAAGTGTGGTGGGATGCCATTGGCGATCGTTTGCATCGCTAGTGTTCTAGCAGGCTACACATCCTCAGAGAGCAAAGAGAAGTGGGAAACAATATGCAGATCAATGGGTTCGCAGATGGAGATGCACCCTACCCTTGAGGGCATGAGTCGAATACTCACACTCAGCTACAACCACCTGCCTCATGAGCTCAAGTCTTGCATGATGTACCTTAGCATCTTCCCGGAGGACTATGCAATCGGGAAAGGCCGGCTTCTACATAGATGGATCGCAGAAGGATTGGTCACTGAGAAACGAGGCCTGACCAAGCTGGAGATTGCGGAATCCTACTTCGACGAGTTGTTGAGTAGAAACATGATCTTTTGTGTGCAGAGACAAAACAATAACATGTACAAGGAGGAATGTCCTTTTGAGTATGATGGCAAGGCGGAGTGCTGCCAGGTGCATGATATGCTTATTGAGGTGATGGTGTCAAAGTCCCTGGAGTACAATTTTGTCAGCCTGGTTGGAGGACAGTACAGTGGTATGTCATACGACAGAATCCGTCGCCTGTCCATCCATGAGCATGAGGGCGTGGATAGCAGAACCAATATGGATATTAGTGAGGAACAAGACAGAGACTCTCCACGCAAGAAAAGGACGGTAGCAGGTCGAAGCGGCAACGAGGAGATGAACGTCCAACAGCATGTTCGATCATTGAGCATGTTCCAACTGCATGGGAACAAGCTCCTCGATCAACTAGGCAACTTCACCCTGCTAAGGGTGCTTGACCTTGAGGACTGCAATGGCGTAGAAGACAAGCATGTGAGATACGCCTGCCAGTTGCATCTACTCAAGTTTTTGAGCTTGAAGGGTTGTACAAATGTCACCAAGGTTCCTTGTCAAATCAACAATCTAGAGCACTTGCAGACACTTGATTTAAGAGGCACAATAATCACTAGTACACAAATGCTTTTTACAGGCGGTTGAAGACGCCACAACACCGGGCGTTTTGGGCCGCCGCCAAGGTCAAGAGGCCGAGTGAAAATGTTGCATTTTCACTGGCGGTTGCTTGAAAACCGCCTGTGAAAATGCATTTCCACCGGCGGTTCACATAAGCAACCGCCCGGTGAAAATGTCATTTCCATCGGCGGTTAACATAAGAAACCGCCCGGTGGAAATGGCATTTCCACAAAGCGGTTTTTAGGTGAACCGCCTTGTATTAATGTTTTCCCCCCCAAATTCATTTGAATTTTTAATTTTTTCAGTTGGCGCCTGTCTCCCCTTCCTCCCTCCTCTCTGTCCCTCCTCTTTCCCCCCCCCTCCCTCCCTCTCTCCCCCCTCATCTTCCTCCCTTCTCCCCCTCATCTTTCTCTCTTACTATGATCAATGCAAAGACTATTTAATTATGACAAATACATCAAGAAAAAAAGTAATTATACCATACAATACTTATATACATATATACATCATTAACAATTTAATTACATCATACATTGTTTACATCAAAATTGTTTTGTGGCCACCATGTGATAATAAAATTTATATTGGAGTGGAATCTAATAATCATTTCGACTTAATTTCAGAACGCTAATTTCCCTTAGCGCTCTGAACTCTGGCCTTGCTAAGGGGCTTTCCGGGTGATGATATTTTCCCTCTGTAGGAATAATTTCTCTCATGATAAATGAGCAGAGATCCTCAATTATTCCGTACAGAGTTAGGTCGTCGAAGGTTTCGGACTCCGCTTCTTGATACGTCTGAAAAGGAAGTTTGTAAGCATTATATATATTTCCATGTGTCTAAGTAAATTTGCATTGTTAACGATATAAATACAAATGTTACTATTAGTGGTACCTTATTAGGGTTCCCGATGTACCGTCCGGCCGTTCTCATGAACTTCGCACGTGTAGAATCCGCAGTCTGGCGAACCGATTGGTTGCTTGTGGCACTACATAAATTGCATAGAGTTATTTACTTACATCTTATATATGTAACATGCATGATTTTAATTCATAACTTTACGTACCGGCCATTTGTGAAAAAATCTTATTTCCTCCCCCGCCAAGGACAGGTCAAACACTCCACCTCTTATTTTATAGAATCTCTAACATCTATGATGTCAAAAAGAATCAGTTAGCAGCAATCTTAAACTCTCATCGATTAAAAGATGCATGCTACATTTTGTCAGCTTACCGTTCTATGATGCTTTGGAATTTTGCATATCTTTGAGGTGGGTAGTCGGCGGAGTCAAAGACCAGCACTCTTCCGTCCCTAGGATAAATGAATAAGCATATCCAGTGGTCGCTGCGCACGATCGAAACCGAGTTGTTATGTATTTATATAAACCGATACTTAAGATGATGTATGTATATGAACCCATACTTACCTAAAATTATAAGGGGCAACTACGCATTCCCTGTGTTTGTACTGGAGCAATGCATTGCCTATATAGGTGGCGTATCTAGTCTCATGATCCTTCTCCAGATCTTTTATTCTCCTTTCTTTGCCTTTCTTTGATAACCCCTTCAATTTGTCGTTGTCGTCACCAATTCGGAAGATGTGCTCATTCTCGCATATTTTTTTCGGGCTTAGGTACCCAGTCCGTTTGAATTCATTCTTGTTTGGTCCGGGACCGTACACGAACTCGTCTTGATCATATTGCATTCTACAAGGCACAAGATAGAAGTCAATAATAATAAACGAAAGTTCATGTTAGTACGAGAGGTACACTTACAATGCAAATAGCGTGACGAGCTGAACGTCGAGCCGTTTAAGGTTCATCATCAACCATATGTCCTCAAAAGTAACGAAAGCCGTGTCTCGTTCACTTATGAAAGCAGCTGGTGGTATGTTTACTTGGATTGCGTCGATCCCGACTCGAGCCGCTCGCATGTACCAGTCATGAAGTCTTTTTATTCCAGGCGGGAGCTTTTGAAGTTGTTCCCAACTCAGTAGAGGTCTGCCGGGTACATATTTATCAGGGACATTTTGATAGTCATCCCATGTTAGCCTCACTATCTTTAGAGCTCGGATCTTTGCTTCTTCTACTGCCTTCTCTTGCTCAGCTAAGTCCACGGTACTTGACTTGCGAGAAAGCGCAATCCCTTCCAAAAATTTGGCAGTGCCAGCTGTTTTCTTCTTCGGCTCGAATGGGGAAACCAATTTAGGAACAGAAAATTTCCTCTTCTTGGTGGGTTTTTCTTGGGTCTTCTTTGGTGGCGGCGGTGGTGTCCAAGGCGATGCTTCCATGTCTTGAGGTGGTGGGGACGAAGCAGGCTCACGGACTGGTGTACTTGTTTGTGGCGGAGATCCTGCTGGTTTCGATGTTGACGGTGGGGTTCTTGAAGGATCGGCAGCAGGGGATGATGGTGGGTTTGGATCCTGTTGACGGTCGGGATCAGGTGCTGACTCCTGAGTTTCTGGCAGGGCTTCTGTGGAAGGTGGTGGCTGGGTCAACTGGACATCTCTTCGAGGCCACAGGATGAAATTATTAATGGCCTGTCCGAGTGTCTCAATACCCTCGGGACCAGAAATTTCTAGCATGTCATCCTCGTAGCCTGGGACGACCGTCACCACTTCTACCCTGCAGTACTCTTCTGGTATAGGTTTACCGTGGTAGTCACTTCCGGGGATCGCAAAGCCTGTGGCTACCTCCCTTGTACGTTGATGCTTCATACCATATCGTATGAGCATTTTGCAAGGTGTCGGCCCATTGATGTCATCCACAGGGTAGCGGTGTGTGTTTCCTGTAGACCCCACACTACTTGGAAAGGGAGCAGATTGAGCGGGCATGCCATGACTCATCTCCTGAGCTCCAGGCAAGGGTTGTGCTGGAACGAGCTGCATCTGTGGGCCTTGTGTGCTCATCTGCTGAACAGACACTGCACTAGCTAACTCGCACTACCGGTGTGGATCGGGATTTGTTAGAAAGTCGACATCATGTTTCTGAACTGTTCCTCAGCCTTTTCCTCAAAAAAATGCTGCATGTCTTCCTTATATTGATCGCGTTTCTTATACATGCCCACCCACTCCTCACCAAATCCTTCTTTCCATCCCATCTTGGAGGAGATGCCTCGTACACGGCCAGGATGCTCAGGGTTGCCCAGTCCAATACTCAGGATGTCTCTCTCCCTTCGTGGCTTGAGTTTCCCTTGTTTGACCTCCATTGCTAGCTCCAACATCTTATCAGCTGGGGCTGTGATGTCTAAGGGACAGTTCACACCGGTAGCAGTTTGTCTTGTTCCTCTACCTCTGAGCCAATTTGCCGACCTCTCGCCAACTTCCTCGATAGCACAGGGAACCCCTTGTTTCTTTAGCTCCTCCCTCCTCCGCCCGCCATTTCGAATTTGTTTCTTGTAACCACTGGTGCCAAGGTGATGGTGGTATTTGTTCTTCCTTGCTAGTCTTTGAAGCGACTTCACTCTTGGCTTTGGCGGTGGGTCGTTCTTCTGCGCCTTGAATATCTCCCACTTTGCGCTTGTGTGATCTTATACTTGCTCGTTGGGTCGTACCCATGCTTGAGAAACTTGGTATTCATCTCGGATCGCCAGATTCACGGAATGATGTTGCAATACGCTTGAAAAAATACCCCTTCGCAAGTTTCTCATCTGTCCCCGTAGGGAAAACAAACCTTTCTATAAATTTGTCCCACAGCTCTTTCCTTTTAGTCGCATCCACATCCTTCCACCTAGTGATTGTGATGTCCAATTTATCCCCGACCCGAAAAACCAATCGCATTCCGTATCTTGGCGAGCCACCTCATCGACACTAGAGGCTCTCCTTTTGGGCCAATGCTAGGAACTATGTATGTCTTCTCTGGCCACTTGTTTGTTCCTCGGTCACCATGTTTCCGGTCACTTTATTTTTTTTTTTCTTGATTTGGAGGTGGTTGTCTCGGTCGTTTTTTCGGTGCTTCGTCTTGAGGCACGTCTTCTTCTTCCGTGAGAAGTTCCCGCATTTGAGACATAACCTCCTGGTCGAAGGAATTCAAGAGTGTAAGGATCATTATGAGTATAATACTACGAAGTGAAGTATTGGTTTTCATGTACTAAGTATACCTCATCATACGGATCATAATCTGGGTCAACACTTTTTGCGCGTTGTCTATCTATGCTAGGGCATGGATCACTTCGATTGCCGTCATCTTCCTCTTCTTCCAATATGTCACCATGGAAATCTTCTTCTTGTCCTTCTTCCGCTGGGGGTGTATGAGTCTTAGTGGGTGACTCTACACGCTGCTCTTCTTCTTCCAAAGGATTTACAGTTCTATGCATGGCAATAACTATGTTAGTTACTTTGATAGGGTTCTACGTAAAAAAAAGTGCAAGGCTTCATAATGCCGTGAAACCCACCGTGCCTCCGGGTGTGTGTGAGTCTTAGTAGGTGACTCTGCATGCTGCTCTCCTGTCTGATGGTCTTTAGATGTTGGAGACGTCATCTTCTCGATAACTTTAAATATAATAAGTCATTAACATATAGTCATTACCACTGATGCATTAACACTAAGTCATTAACATGCTAAGTCATTACCAATGCGTAATTAACACTAAGTCATTAACACAAAGTCATTAGCATGCTAAGTCATTACCAAATTGTGTAATTAACACTAAATCATAAACACTAAGTCATTAACATGTTTGTCATTACCAATGTGTAATTAACACTAAATCATTAACACTAAGTCATTAACATGCTAAGTCATTACCAATGTGTAATTAACACTAAATCATAAACACTAAGTCATTAACACTAAGTAAATAACACTAAGTCATTAACATTAAGTCATTAACACTAAGTCATTAACACTAAGTCATTAACACTAAGTAAATAACATTAAGTCATTAACACTAATTAAATAACACTAAAAGTCATTAACACTAAGTCATAAACACTAAGTAAATAACACTAAGTCATTAACACTAAGTAAATAACACTAAAAAGTCATTAACACTAAGTCATTAACACTAAGTCATTAACACTAAGTAATTATCACTAAGTCATTAACACTAAGTCTTCTACACTGTATCCATAACTAGCATAATATGTAGCATAGTGATTAATTAGAAAAGAGAAGCGAATATGTACTTATGCGGCGTGGAGGAGACACTAAATTGAGGGCGGCGGAGAACGATGAGAAGAGAAGGGTGGCACGATGATTCGGTGACGGGTATCGCGGCGGTGATCAGAAATCAATAGAAAACAAGCTCTAATTAAAGAATGCTAAGTACATAAATACTACAAGAATGCTCTAATTAAAACAAGCTCTAATTAAACAAGCTATAATTATAAAGTCATTAACAAAGTGGCTTACATAATCAAACAAATTAATATAACAATTTCTAATTAATACAATTATTAATTGATACAATTAATAATTAATATTATTACAAAGTCATTTTATAAGCTATTAGCTATTAGCTATTTGAATATTTATAAGCTATTAGCTCACATGTCAAAGATAATTACAAGTCATTTTCAATCTCATTAAGCATTTTATTTGCTAATTAAATTAAGAAATATAAAAAAGGGGGGCAGCCGCGGGTAGGCCGGCCCAAAGAATGCCCTGCAAGGGCAGGCCGGGCCACCACGCCGCCTGCCCCTGCCCGCCTAACGCTGGGGAGGGCACCCGCCGGGCAAGCAGCGCGCCGCCGCGCTGCCGCCCTTCTCCTGCCGGGCTCGCCGGGGGATCGGAGGCGGGCAGGTGGGAGTGGCGCGGGGGGGGGAGGTGCAGCTTCGGGGGGAGGCAGGCCGGACCACCGCGGCCGCGCTGCGCCCTGGGCAGCGCCGCGGCCCGGCGGTGGTGGGCCGCCGTCGCCGAACCGAGGCGCGTCTACGGCAGGGAGGCGCCCGGCTCCGTGCTCAAGCTCCAGCTCCGAGCCTCTGTGCTCTGTGAGAAGGGAGGCGCCGCTGCCACCATCGAATCGACCTCGGCGGCCTTGGCGGTGCTGCCGCCTCGGCAGACGGTGAAACGCAGCGGCGGAGCTCCGGTGGCGGTGGCGCAGGTACGGGCGGCGTACGACCTTCCGGTGGTGGCGGGCGCGTGCTCCACGGCCGGCGGCGGTGCTCGCCCCGTGGCGGCGGAGGAGATGGCGCGAGCGGAGAATTGGGCAGCTTTGACGGCGTCGTGTTGATTGAGTTCGCGCCCACCGAAGTTGAAATTTGGCTAAGTGTCGCGCCTGTGGTATATATAGAAATAAGCTAACACAGGCGGTTGACATTAGGAACCGCCAGTGGAAACGATTTCCACAAAGGTTGACATTAGGAACCGCCCGGTGGAAACGATTTCCACCGGCGGTTGACATTAGAAACCGCCTTTGTGTAAATCCGTTTCCACCGGGCGGTTGTCTTAGAGAACCGCCAAAGGAAATGTATCCAGATTTTTAGCTAATTTCTTTTAGGATATTTCTTTTGGGTAATTTCTTTTGGGTTATTTCTTTTTAGGATATTGTTTTGGGTAATTTCTTTTGGGTTATTTTTTAGGATATTTATTTTAGGTTGTTTCTTTTGGAATATTTTTTTGGGTTATTTCTTTTTTTAGAATATTTCCTTTAGGATATTTTTTTTTTTTTACGTTTTTCTTTTATGTTATTTTTTTTGGATATTTCTTTTAGGTTATTTCTTTTTACGTTATTTCTTTTGAGATATTTATTTTAGGATATTTCTTTTGGGATATTTCTTTTAGTTAATTTTTAGGTTAATTCATTTAGTATAATCCTAAAAAAGTAGAAAGAAAAGAACTTAAATTAGGTTGCTATTTAATATAACATTTCATAAAGAATATTACATAAAATAATTCTTGCTATACACTTGCTATTTAATATAACATACAATAAACAAAATGAATACCAAGAAGAGCAATTTCTTTTAGGTTATTCTTGTAGGTTATTTGTTGTAGCTTTTTTTTTTTAGGTTATTTCTTGTTTTAGAACTTAAATAAGTGTAAAATAAATATTAAGAAGTAGAAAGAAAAGGACTTAAACAATTAGAAAATGAATACCAAGACAAGTCATACAAGAGTACAAATTATAAAAGATAAATTGTTCTGCCTTGACAATAACTAATTTTTAACTTAACTATAAAATCTAGCTAGCCAGCTACTGTTCTGCCTTCTCTATCGTGGCGCACCCATGGCAATGAATTTTTTGGGATGGTACGCTCAACATTCTTTATCTTCAAAGGATGATCTTCAAAGAGAGACATGTGCCCGAAATGGTTGAAGTCATCTAGGTCAATTACACCATCAACTCCTAAACCTTGTTGCTTTCCAGGAAGAACTACATGCTTGGTCTTGTCGCTATTTTTCTTCTCTTCCTTAAAAAGGATCTGTTCGGCATAAAAGACACATGCGGCAAAGACGGATAGCAAGGATCCGGGATCATCCTTGTAGCCTACTTTACTTATATCAAGAACTCTCAGCCCATAGTTGTCCACTTTGTGACATGTTTGTCATCAACCCATTGGCATCGAAACACTTTGCGTCTTAAATGAATCATAGTCTAGTTCCCATATCTCCTCAATGAAGCCATAGTATGTAGCATTTTCATTTGAATCATCTATGGCCTCGCAATGAACACCACTGCTTTTGCGCCATGCTCTTTTTGTCCCTAGAAGTGGTACAAAAAATTGAAGCCACTAATGTCATAGGTCCGCCATGATGTGACTGTCGAGATGGTCCTTTGCCAACCTCTTGATTGTTTGTTGCTCAATTGTTTCTCCATTTGGAATGTTCTCGCTCCATTAGCCATGAAGTGAATCGACGCTTGTGTTCCTTTGATAGCCAATCCTCTGTTTGCCCAGGGTAATGATCGCGTAGCTCTTCTATGTGTTGTGTGATCAGAGGCTTCATTATCGAGAGCTGATGCATGATGCTATGATGCGCCTCGAGGACTACATTATAGTCTAATGGGATGAATGATTTCCAGCCCATCCTCCCACACCCATATAGTCTGCCCTCATGTCGAGACGGAGGCAAACCTATTGCAATCTGGTCTTTTAGGAAATTATTGCAGAATGGACCTCCGGAATCAATGGCCTCTTCGGTAGTGTATCCCTCTATCATGGAGGCCTCAGGACGAGCACGAGTGGATACGTACCCATTCATTATTGACATGAAACGTTCATACGTCCACATCTCATGCAAGTACAAGGGACCCAAAGCCTGTATTTATGGCACCAAATGCACGACAAGGTGTACCATTATATCAAAGAAAGATGGTGGGAAACACATCTCAAGCTGTGACACTGTCTCAACCGCGAATTCCTGAAGAGACTCCAACTGCTCTCGGTCAATTACCTTTTGTGATATCTCGTTAAAAAAGTAGCATAACCGTGTGATTGCCATCTTTAAGAACACCGGGCTTATTGCCCTGATGGCAATAGGGAGAAAGGTTGTCAACATCATATGGCAATCATGTGAGTTGTAGTTGGTGAGTGTAAGATCCTTCATTGACACAATGCTCTTAATGTTAGAGCAAAATCCAGCTGGAACTTTCAATTCTTCAACCAAACACACATCGCATGTTTCTCATCCGTAGTCAGGTTGTAGCTTGCTGCCGGGAGGTGGTACTTTCCATTATCTAGCAACACTGGATGAAGTTCTGGTTTTATCTTTAAATTGACCAGGTCCTGACGTGAACTCAATCCTTCCTTTGTCTTACCCTTTATATCTAGCAAGGTACCAATTATGCTTTCAAACATATTCTTCTGAATGTGCATACCATCGACCGCGTGTCGTATGTCAAACTCTTTCCAGTATGGCAAATACTTGAAGAAAATTGACATCTTCTTAAATGTAGCTCTAGGAATTGGCTTCACATTCTTTCTTGCTTTTCCATCTTTTGTCTTCTTGCCAAATACAAACTTGATGTTCTTAACTATCTCGTACACTCTTTGACCTTTACTATTACCTGATGGAGCAGTGGACCTTTGTTGACACCTGTTATCACCCAAAATTTATTAGTAATTACCACTTCCTGAGACATTGATATATGATAAGAATAGGGTTACCATTAACAATTTTCACGAGTTTTGGTGATTTGTGCATTTTTCAGAAAATTTTTCAGAAAAGCCTAAAAGAGGGATTTAAGTGCTAATTTACCACGAAACTTGATCGCGACATAAACATATCACCAGAGGGTTCAGGAATACTCCAGAAGACACCCGAAGCAACAGGGGGGCCAGCAGCCGCCAAGTGGGGCCGGGCGGCCCCTAGGGTTAGGGTTTGCCGCCCCCCTTCTGGAACCTTCTTCCACCGCCTCTGAGGAGTCATCCTGACCGCTTGCTACGTCGGTTTGATCCAACGGCGCGTATCAATCCCACCGGGCTATAAAAGGAGGGCCATACCCCCCTGGAGGAGGCCAGATCAAGAGATGAAGAATCAGAGCTTTAGATAGAGATCCACTAGATCTAGGCTAGCAATCAAGATAGAGATTAGAGAGATAGAGTAGAAGAGTAGAGATTCGGAGGAGCCCGGCTGTGTCGGAGCATCCTCGGGGAGCTGTATTCGTCTGATTCGACTTCCTCGCCCCTGAGCTGTGTTCGAGGTACTTTTGTATTTACCATTCTCGATTCAAGTGAGCATTTGTTTATATTCATTCTTTGGTTTGCAACTCATATTATATTGAGTACTTTGATTTGGGTAGCTCCTATGTCGAGTAGTATTCGTAACGTAGACGTGGTGTCTGCGGGTTATGATTGCTTGTGAATGTCCCCCCGATCAAATAGGATAGTGGTAGCTCACGTAGGTGACTTTATAGCTGCGTTGAATCCTCCGTAGTCCACTTCCCGTTGATAGGACCGATAGGCCTATAGGTGTCCGGTAGGTAGATTACTCTGTTTCTTCTCCTATTCAGTCACCGGTCCGATAAGACGATATTATACAAAGTTTACCGGTAGTTAGAACTAGAGTACATTAGCTATTTCCTCATTCTCAATAGTTTTCTAGATTGTTTGTACCCTTTTAGATTAAGAGTATTGGGCTATTTCATAATTCACCTACTGTTCCTTTGGGTTCGATATTAAAACCGGGTTGATCTTGGTGAAGTGCTTGATCAAGATATATCTGTGCGCTTGCGGATAATCGATTATAATCATTATTTAGGGTGCAGTTAATTTATACCAACAAGCATTTCTGGCGCCGTTGCCGGAGAACGGTTTGCTGATTTTGATTTAGCCTATCTTAGTCTACATTATCCTTTTATATTAAAAAACAAAAATAAAAATATATTATGGAAAAACGAATCTCAACTTTTATATCAATATGGAGCACCATCGGGATCGTACCTTCACCAATAGAATCTTCTAAACCTATCACAAAGATCGGCTATGAGCTACGCCGGGATTAATTAAATTAGTTCAGAACATATCTTTTCTCGGTAATACTAGCGAAAACCCATATTCCCACTTAACTGATTTTGAGCGTACATGTTCATGTCTGAGCATTAAAGGCATGGCCGATGAAACTTTTACGATGGAAACTCTTTCCGTTTTCATTAACAGGCGAGCCAAGAAATGGTATAATCGCCATGTTAGGAGTAGTCAAGGAGATTGAGAAACATTACGAAAAATACTTTTGTCTTAAATTCTTCCCAAAGAAAAAAGGTCGCTAAACTTCGATTTGAAATCATAGGATTTAAACAATTAGACAATGAATCGCTAGGGCAAGGCTTGGGATCGTTTCGATGGTTTTGTAAATTCGGACCTAATCTTGCTTTACCAGAACCCATGCTTTTACAACATTTCTTTTTAGGCCTTGATGACAGAAATAAGGAATATCTTAATTTGGCCTCGGGAGGAGCATTTATGCATATTATCATTGAACATGCTAAAACTATTCTTACTAATATTTTAAATGATCTCCCCAAGAAAAAAAGAAGAGTTGTTAGAAGAAAATTCTCATTTAGCTGAAAATGAACTTTTACCTGATTCATCTCAATTTATAGTTGAATCAAAACTAAGCTAGCTAATGAGATAATTCCAAATTCTGAGTGGATGTTTGAAATAGAGGATGATTTCTTTAATGATTTTAGGAATACTACACTTTATCGTAAAATTATTCAACCTCAGCATTCTAGAGAATTCAATTCTAATCTTTCACATCCTGATGATTTAAAATTTTTTAAAAGAAATAACAAGGGAATTGATTTTTATTTTGGGAGATGATTGGTTGATAGAATCTGAGCAATCCCCCTGAAGTAATTCGTCTCGCCCACCCTCTGTTAGTATAAAGTTACAAGTAGATTCATATCCCTTTGAAGCTTTATATAATCCAGTTGTAGGAGTCAACATTATGTCATATACCTTTGCTAGAAAATTCTTAAAAGACATACCATTAATTCCTACAAATAAATTATTTAAAAATTGTTCAGGACATATTATTCCTAGTTTAGGAGTTTTGAGTGCACTTCCTATTGTTATTAATGATTTCCGCATTTTGCTAAATTTCTATATCTTTGATGTGTGGGATTTTGATGTAATGATTGAGTACCCATAATAAAACTTCTTCAAGAAGGTCGTGATGGTAAATTAAATGTTCAACTTGGGAAAGGATTTAATTTTTTGATACCTATAACTCATGCAAAGAAAATTTAAAGCGAGCCCCTTGCCGAATTAGATCCAATAGAAGAGGTTAAGGCTATTGAATTCAATGATTTAATTCAACCCGATTTAGAAGATAATACCCAGTTCTTCATCGATGAAGAAGAGGAGGACCTTGTTGATCCTGAACCTCTTGATGAATTACTAGAGCCACCTAAACCTCCTATTGAGCTCAAACCGTTACCATCTGGTCTTAAATATGCTTTTCTAAATAATGATCGAGAATATCCTGTAATTATAAGCGATGAACTTTCTGATGAAGAGACTTATAAATTAATAATTGTTTTAGAAAAACATAGAGCTGCTTTTGGATATTCACTCCAAGACCTAAAAGGGATTAGCCCTGTTCTTTGCACCCATCGCATACCTACCAATCCAGAAATTACACCTTCAAGAGAGCCTCAGCGTAGACTTCAAAATGCGATGCGGGATGTAGTAAAGAAAGAAGTTCTAAAGCTTTTGCATACAGGGATTATATACCCTGTGCCGCATAGCGAATGGGTAAGTCCTGTGCAAGTTGTACCTAAAAAGGGAGGAATGACGGTGGTCCGAAATGATAAAAATGAATTAATACCTAAGAGAACTGTCACTGGATGGCGAATGTGTATAGATTATAGAAAACTAAACAAAGCAACAAAGAAAGACCATTTTCCGTTACCTTTCATTGATGAGATGTTAGAGCGCTTAGCAAATTATTCTTTCTTTTGTTTCCTTGATGGTTACTCAGGATATCACCAAATTCCTATCCACCCTGATGATCAAAGCAAAACCACCTTTACATGTCCTTATGGAACTTATGCTTATAGGAGAATGTCTTTTGGATTATGTAATGCACCCGCTTCTTTTCAAAGATGCATGATGTCTATATTTTCTGATATGATAGAAGAAATCATGGAAGTTTTTATGGATAATTTTTCAGTTTATGGAAAAACTTTTTGATGATTGCCTAAATAATTTAGACAAGGTTTTGCAAAGATGTGAAGAAAAACACTTAGTCCTCAATTGGGAAAAATGTCATTTTATGATTAGAGAAGGAATAGTGTTAGGACACCTAGTGTCAGAAAGAGGAATAGAGGTAGATAAAGCTAAAATTGAAGTAATTGAACAACTACCTCCCCCTATTAATGTAAAAGGAGTCCGCAGTTTTCTTGGTCATTGTGGTTTTTATCGTAGATTTATAAGGAATTTCTCACAAATTGCTAGACCAATGACCAGATTGTTAGCTAAGGATGTGCCTTTTGAGTTTGATGAAGAATGCTTAGAATCATTTAATATTCTTAAGAAAGTACTTACATCAAAGACCAATCATTCAACCCCCGATTGGTCTTTACCTTTTAAAATTATGTGTGATGCTAGTGATTATGCTGCAGGAGCAGTCTTAGGACAAACAAAAGATAAAACGCATCATGCAATTGCTTACGCTAGCAAGACAATGACAGAAGCACAATTAAACTATGCAACCACTGAAAAGAAACTTTTGGCTGTTGTCTTTGCTATTGATAAATTTAGGTCTTACTTAGTTGGAGCTAAAATAATTGTTTATTCTGATCACGCTGCTCTTAAATATTTGCTCACTAAGAGAGATGCTAAACCACGATTAATAAGATGGATCTTATTGCTGTAAGAATTTGATTTGGAAATTAAAGATAGAAAAGGGATAGAAAACCCTGTTGCTGATCATTTATCTAGGATGTATTTCAAAGAACCTCAGGGACTACCTATTAATGATTCATTAAAAGATGACGTGCTGTTTAAAGTGACCAAGACAGATCCTTGGTACGTGAATATTGTCAACTTTATGGTTGCAGGATACGTGCCACCAGGAGAAAATAAGAAAAGACTCATTTATGAAAGTCGTCTCCACATGTGGGATTCACCATACCTCTTTCGGGTATGCGCTGATGGATTACTCAGAAGATGTGTACCAGTGGAGGAAGGCATGCATCATTCGAAAATGTCACTCGTCACCATATGGAGGTCATTATGGGGCATTCCGCACTCATGCAAAAAATCTGGCGAGTGGATTCTTTTGGCCAACCATGTATGAAGACACCAAAGATTTCATCCGAAGATGTGGAGCATGTCGAGGCACGGAAATATCAATGCAAGAGATGCTATGCCACTCACCAACAACCTTCGAGATAGAGCTCTTTGATGTCCGGGGAATTGATTATATGGGACCCTTTGTGAAGTCAAAGAATTATGAGTACATTTTGGTGGCAGTTGATTATGTATCCAAGTGGGTAGAAGCTATGCCATGCAAGAATGCCAACTCAAAACACTCAAAGAAGATGTTTGAAGAGGTTATATTTCGAAGGTTTGGAACACCTAGAATGGTTATAAGTGATGGAGGAACACATTTCACCGATAAGAAGTTTCACTTATACCTACAAGCTCATGGAATACGACATAATGTCGCTACTCCATATCATCCTCGGACAAGTGGCCAGGCAGAAACATCCAATAAATAAATCAAGAATATTCTCCGAAAAACAAAGGAATGAAATGGGAACTTTATGGAAGGATCGCTTACCTGACGCACTATGGGCATACCGGACAGACTTATAAAACACCTTTGGGAATGTCACCATATCAATTGTATATGGCAAGACCTGCCACTTACCAAATCGAATTAGAACATAAAGCTCACTGGGCTATCAAAAGATGGAACATGAACCTAGAAGTCTGCCGAGAAAAAAAAGAAAAATGCAATTATCGAATTAGAAGAATGGAGAGAAAAGGCCTATCACAATTCAAAGATCTACAAAGAACGGACGAAGAGATAGCATGATAAGAGGATCAAGAAGAAGGAGTTTACACCGTAAGATAAGGTATTACTTTTTAATTCCGTGTTTAAATTATTCGGGCTTAGAAAATTAAGGAGCAAATGGGAAGGACCTTTCACCGTTGTAAATTCATCACCACATGGAGCAATAATTCTACAATCAAATGAAGGTACGTTATTCAAGGTAAATGGACACCGACTTAAACTTTATTTATAGCCATTTAATTCAGGAGTAGTGGATGAAATCGAATTCATCCAGTTACCAACTTATTAAATTCTATTTTATTTCGGTACGAAATTTTATCCGCAAATACATCTAATAGAAACATAGGAGGAGTCCGAAGTACCCCGCGGAAGGGCACCCGAAGTGGGCCCTAGGTGGGGCCAGTCGGCGCCCCTATGGGGCCGGTCGGCGCCCCCCTGTGCCCCCTCGTCCCGACTCTCGTCTCACGTCCTTCTACACTCTTCCTACGTATATTCGCGTATTATCCACGCGCAGTCGGATATCCTTTCGTACGGATCCCTATAACCTAGGTTTTATCCTCATCCTGTCTCCTGAAAACCCTTATAAATACGTACCTAGAAATCCTCAACTTTATTCCATAACCAGCCCCCTCTCCCCGTCAAAAGAGAGCTCTCCAATCTAGATCTATTAGCAATGGCGAACAAGGCGATCGTCTCCTATGGCGCGGACTTCGACAAAGATCCCCGCGATGATTCAAGGCCCTCGTCCTCGCTGCACCGAAGCCTCTCGCCGTCGTGCGCCGAAGCAAGTTGCAACGATCCCCCAAATACCATGAGCAAGTCTACTACGTGCAAGATCTATCTGCTCTTCCTCCACCACCGCAAGGGCCGATGCTTGAAGGAGGTGCTAAAGAAAAGCGATTGCTATCCCCAAGGGTACTCGGCTCTTTGCACCAAGACCTAATGAGCGACTCGTGGCGGTCGAGACCGACAAGAAGGGCAGTGATATGCGCTAAGTACTCCAATGCTTGCTCGCCCTTCCGTTCAAGGAGTTCGTGCAAACCCCGATGAGGTATGCTACACCGAGCCCATTGCGCCTAAGCCAAAGCCTAAGAAAAAGAGAGCAAAGACCAAAGATTAGCACCGGAGAAAGTTCCCAAGCGGCCAAGACCAACCCTACACACTCTTAACGAGAAGCTTGAAGGCCTCTCTCGACCTTGTCAAGAAGATGGAAACATCTAACAAGGCGAGGGACAAGCTCATAGATGACGTAGAAAAAAGAAGGTTGGGGTTAATCTCAAGTTAATCCGCAGCCTCAAGCGCGACAAAGACAAGCTTGAAGAAGAGGTTGCAGCCCTCAAAGCAATAATTCAGGCCTCAACAATGAAGGGCAGCATTAACTTGCCTAGTTATCCAATAAGGCACACTTCGCTAGTCCGATTAGTTAAAGGAGTCGGTCGAGTTGAGTCATTTTGTTAGGACAAAGCCTAATGAGCTAGGGCGTCGTTAGCTCGGTCATTAAAGCGTCTATTGAATTATTTTATACCACCACCATAAATGAATAAAGTGCCTTATTTTATATTAATGTGTGTTATCTATTCTACTCTCTATTTTTGGAATATTTTGTCTCCACATATTGCGCAGAAAATATGCGGGAAAAACAAGTGTGGGGAAGTACAATTAATCACGAAGCAAAAATACGATCGGAAAAAAATAGCGTAATTCGAAGCGACATCGACCCAACACCGCACACGCCAAGGGGACCTGCGAGACCTCGACGTGGGGCCGCGGCGCCTGGTGGGGCGGGCGGCGCCCCCTTCTCTCGCCTCTTCGTTTCGGTCATAGTCGTTCGAAAGTTAATTACAAGACAAATACATATACTCCGAATTTTAATTAAAACTTTTATTCATTATAATAAATGCTTCACGAAATAATAAACCCATTCAATCCATGACTTAAGAGAAATAAATTATATGACACCCTTCTAGAGTCATGAATATTCTCAATTCTATAGTGCTTCATGATTGTCTAAGTTATTGTAGGGAGAAAGATAGTAAAGATAATGATTACTCAATTTACATTAATTTGTCTTTGGAGATTTTATTTCGAAAAAAAAATGAAACACTTAGCTTCACTCTTCTTTGTAATGGAATCCAATAATAATTATATCAAAACAACTTTAATTATGGCTCTGGTTGAAGAGATTTATCATATTCCCAAAGATCATAAGATAAATAAAAATAAAATTCACTATCTTGAGCAATATTGTGAAGGAGGCATGAGCTATTCAAAAAAGATTCCGAGGAAATAAAAAGGGACAAGTGTCCGAAACCTCGAAAAGATAGATCACGAGGAAATAAAAAGGGACAAGTGTCCTAAAACCTCGATGAAAGAAAGAAATAGGAGCACGTGCTCGTCAAAAAGAAAGACTCATGGTTCCTCCAACATAATATGCCAAGAAGTGAGAATTTTTTCTCGATCTAGGAATATGATATCTCTCTCCCTCGCTATAAAAATATATTCAATTTATGTCTCTACCATTAGTGCCATTACAAATGAGAGGGTTGAAGCTATGTTTTTGCAAAAAAAAACACCTTCACTCCAAAAGATATAATTAAAGAAAGAGTAATCAGTCTTCAGCTCTCTTACTCCGCAATCACTTGAGGATCCATGATAGACACTTTAGAATTCCATAATATATGATCACTAGATTGTTGCTATATAATTTAATCTCTAAGTTACGCATTGAATGTATATCCATTCTACTAAAACCAACCTTTTCTCGGGACGAGCAAAAAGCCTAAGTGTGGGGGGGGTAATTGTTGACACCTGTTATCACCTAAAATTTATTAGTAATTACCACTTCCCGAGACATTGATATATGATAAGAATAGGGTTACCATTAACAATTTCCACGAGTTTTGGTGATTTGTGCATTTTTCGAAATTTTCGAGAAAAGCCTAAAAAGAGGGATTTAAGTGCTAATTTACCACGAAACTTGATCGCGACGTAAACATATCACCGGAGGGTTCGGGAATACTCCGAAAGACACCCGAAGCAACAGGGGGGCCAGCCGGCCGCCAAGTGGGGCCGCCCGGCCCCACCCCACCGCCGGGCGGTCCCTAGGGTTAGGGTTTGCCGCCCCCCTTCTGGAACCTTCTCTCACCGCCTCGAGGAGTCATCCTGGCCGCTTGCTACGTCGGTTTGATCCAACGGCGCGTATCAATCCCATCGGGCTATAAAAGGAGGGCCATACCCCCCGGAGGAGGCCGGATCAAGAGATGAAGAATCGAGCTTTAGATAGAGATCCACTAGATCTAGGCTAGCAATCAAGATAGAGATTAGAGATAGAGTAGAAGAGTAGAGATTCGGAGGAGCCCCGGCTGTCGGAGCATCCTCGGGAGTCTGTATTCGCCCTGGATTCGGCTTCCTCGCCCGGAGCTGTGTTCTGAGGTACTTTTGTATTTACCATTCTGATTCAAGTGAGCATTTGTTTATATTCATTCTTTGGTTTGCAACTCATATTATATTGAGTACTTTGATTTGGGTAGCTCCGAGGTCGAGTAGTATTCGTAACGTAGGCGTGGTGTCCGGGTTATGATTGCTTGTGAATGTCCCCCGATCAACGGGATAGTGGTAGCTCGCGTAGGTGACTTTATAGCTGCGTTGAATCCTCCAGTAGTCCACTTCCCGTTGATAGGACTGATAGGCCTATAGGTGTCCGGTAGGTAGATTACTCTGTTTCTTCTCCTATTCAGTCACTTTGGTCCGATAAGACGATATTATACAAAATTTACCGGTAGTTAGAACTAGAGTACATTAGCTATTTCCTCATTCTCAATAGTTTTCTAGATTGTTTGTACCCTTTTAGATTAAGAGTATTGGGCTATTTCATAATTCACCTACTGTTCCTTTGGGTTCGATATTAAAACCGGGTTGATCTTGGTGAAGTGCTGATCAGTATATATCTGTGGCGCTTGCGGATAATCTGATTATAATCATTATTTAGGGTGCAGTTAATTTATACCAACAATCTTGTTTCATCGTGATTGTCAAAGTATCTATCCATCTTTCGCAAGCGGTACCTGTGTCCTCTTGATAAGAAACGTCTGTGTCTCATGTATACTATCTTGTTGGAGGCACTGAGGGACACGTAAAAAGTTTCATCCAAGCATACTACACAACCGACCTTACCCTTGAACTGTCCTGACAATACAAAGAGAGCTGGGTAATCGTTGATCGTAACAAAAATAATTGCTCTTAGTGTGAATGACTCTTTCCGGTATTCGTCCAACATGGCAACACCTGTATCCCACAATATTCTCATTTCCTCCATTAATGGCTCCAAGAATACATCGATATCAACACCAGGTTGTGTAGGTCCAGAAATAAGAATGGTCAGCAAAAGGTATTTGCGCTTCTGCAACAAGTGTGGAGGGAGGTTATAGATAGTGAGGAGCACCGGCCATGTGCTATGCGTGCTGCTCCTTTCGGCGAAGGGATTCATTCCGTCAGTACATAGTGCGAACCGAACATTTCTTGTCTCCTTAGCAAACTCTGGGTGGTCAGCATTGAATTTTTGCCATTGCTTCCCATCGGCAGGATGTCGAAGCTTTCCGTCTACTTTGTGCTTCTCAGAAGCATGCCAGGTCATAAGCTCTGCATCCTCAGGGTTTGCAAACAAACACCGCAGACGATCAACTACCGGAAGATACCACATCACCAAAGCTGGAACCTTTCTCTGGGCATAATAGTCTTCTTCTTCATTTTCTTTGTTGCAGAGTTTTGAACTCTGTTGAGTCTTCTTTCTCTTCTTTCCTTTAAAAACAGAAGTTGCATTCTCCTCTTGTAGATAGTCTTTTTTCGTCTTGTACCGACTTGCACTACAATTTGGATATTTGTCCAAGTCTTTGTAATCACCTCGATATAAGATACAGTGGTTTCTGCACGCGTGGATCTTCTGGACACCCATAGTAAACGGACTGATTAGCTACTTTGCATAGTAAGTGTTAGCAGGGACTTTGTTCTCCTTTGGAAGCATATCTCTAAGAGTACTCAATAATGCATCGAAACTGGCATAGGACCATCCGTACCTAGCCTTCAACATCAACAACTTAAGCACAGACCGTAATGTTGTGAACTCTTTGGTGCAACCCTTACTCTCATCGTACAAGGGCTCTGCTGCTGCCTGCTCTAAGGCCTTCATCCCTTTCATGAAAAACATTGATGGATCCGTATGACGATGCAATAGTGCAGCCATCAATTCTGCGTCTTCATCCTCCACCTGAGTTCTGTTGGCATCGGTTCCTCCAACATTTGCATCATCATGAACATCGGGCACAACATGTTCGCTCTCTTGGGGACAATGGTGTTCTGTCTCGTGTCCGAACTGGTATACATCGTCAACAAGCATATCCGGGCCATTGCCACCTAGATTCCACGGGGTCTTCACTATATACGTTGCGAGCTACCCTCTCCATGATTTGTCCAAATCAAGTAATCATTCATAAATCCTCGGCAGACCAGATGAGCCATGATTGCACTTGTGTCTTCAAAAATAACAAGATTTCTGCAATCGGCGCAAGGACAATATATGTGCTTCGTCCGTGTTCTGAAAGCATGATTTTTGACAGCATCGATAAACCTACGGACCTTAAGTACGTAGGATGGATCTACTACGCCTAAGTTATACATCCGAATGCTCGTCCATCGTTACCTTTATAGAGTTTAATAGATTTAAATAATGTAATCACTTAAAAGAAGACATTAATGTTTTGTGATATTTATTAACAAACCTTAAGATGATCAACAAAACTCCTTCAATAGATTATAGATGAAAAGAACTCCTCGCTTGTATGTTTCTCAAATAATACAAGTCCGGGCTAAATTACATGTAGTTAAAAGAACTAGTTAAATAAATATGCCTCGCAATAATAACTAAAGCAAGACTAATCAATAAAACTCTAATTAAAGAATCACCAATACTTAATTAAACAAAACATAACTAAATAATTAAAGCATCAATTTATTAGATGAAACCTTAAAAACTAAAAAGAAGACTAATTAATGAAACCCTAATTAAAGCCTCACCACTACTTAATTTAACTAAACATAACTACATAATTAAACAAACACTTATTTCAAGCATCAATATGACAAATAAACTAGTAATTCAATAAGAGTAAACATAACTAAATGAACTAAACAAAATAATTTAAAAAATCAATTTATTAGATAGAACCATACAAACTAAAAGAAAGACTACATAATGAAACCCTAATCAAAGCCTCATCACTACTTGATTTAAAAAAACAAAACTACAAATTATATTAAACAAAATATAACTACATAATTAAACAAACACTAATTTCAAGCATCAATATAACACATTAACTAATAATTAAATAAGAAACTAAAATTTAATGAAACCATAATTAAAGAATCACCACTAAAAACATCACTAATAGCTAATTAAAGTAAACATAACTAAATATTTAAATAAAGAAAACCCTAGATAAATAGTGACTAGATTTATTGAGAAAAAAAACAAAAACCTAGCTACTCTTCTCTCTCTCACATGAGGTGAAACCCTAGATCTCAAAAAGTGGGTGGGATTGAGCAAGAATGGTGGAAATGAGGCAAGAAACACATAAACTAACCTTTTTTAGTCACCTCCTCCGAAGAAATCAAGAGCAAAACCTCCCCCCTTGTATTTAGTGAAATCTAGACCTCCAAAGCTCCTTCCATGGAAGAATCTGCGAGCTCTGATTTTACTGTTGGAGCACTGGGTGGGGAGGAAGAAGGGGTATATATAGGAGAAGATCACCACAAAGCGGTTGACATAAGGAAACCGCCTGTGGAAATTGTGTCCATTTCCACCGGGCGGTTTACATAAGAAAACCGCCCGGTGAAAATAAGATTAGCACTGGCGGTTCCTTATGTCAACCGCCAAAGGTGAAAACTACACCATTTACACTCGGCGGTTCACTTAAGGAACCACCAAGCTAGCCCTTTTCCACTGGCGGTTCTAAAGCTGGGGCCCGCTTGTCGATTTTCAGTGGCGTCTCTAAGCTAAAACCGCCAGTGCAAATAAAACCCTACCGTCAAGACAAATGCTTTGTGTACTAGTGAATGAGCCCTCCTAAATGGATGCCCGCAACTGTGACGGAGTTGGAGAAACTTGAGCGCCTGCATACCTCCTACCGTTGGGACCTACCTGAGGGCCTCAGCAACATGAAGGCGCTGCGAGAGCTGAGCTACCCTTGTTTGAACAATAATGTTAAAGTTGTCAGGGAGTTGGGTAAACTAGAACAGCTGCAAGAGCTGTCTATCTTCATAGACATCGACACCATCGGGCTCCGTGACGGCGACACGGAGGGCAAGCAGGAAGCCTTGGTCCAGGAAGTTGCCCATTCCCTGAGTAAGTTATACTCCCTCGAGTGTCTGTATCACCTCCAAGAACCACCACGGCTTCTCCGGCACTTGTGCATCGGCAGTCGCATTAGCTGCCACCAGTTGCCCACTTGGGTCGCGCCACTCACCTACCTTGTCGAGATTGTCCTTCTAGGTGTAGAGAATCTTCGCGACGACGAGCCGTTCGGGATCCTGTGCAAGTTGCCTAGCCTGCAGAGCATCAAGATGTACGGGCGGTGCTACTCTCACGGCAAGGAGCTGGTTGCACGCAGTAGCCATAGCTTCCCGGCACTCGTCAACCTTTACATGGAGTTTTGGGACGACACGCCCCAAGCTTACCGGTTTGAGGCAGGATCCATGCCAAAGCTGGAGAAGCTTACGTTCGAGTTTTACAACAGCAAGACTAGCGTCGTCGCGGGCATCGAGAGCGGGAGTACAGCTCATCTGTGGTGACGATAGTACCAACTCATTCAACCGCGCAGTGGATCAGTTCAAGGCCGAGAGCGGGAGGAGGGAGGCCGCCGGGTCATCCAGTCCGTTCCAAGTTATACTGAAATAGAACTAGTGAGCCCTATTGCTTGTAACTTCGTTCTCCGCCTGCACGTCCAAGTTAGGGATACTCTGTAGTACTAGTACTAGTAGAAGTTTGCATGCGCGTGTATCTTTTCGCCAAAGCCCTGCCGAGGCTTATTAATTATTATGACGTTGTGTTCATTTCTTTTCCTTACCGCCGGCCGGTGTACTGTACGTACTACTATGAATACATGTGGCCGCTCACCCAGTGCTTGCTACACGATGGAGCAGGAGCACACATTCTACGTGTGAAGCCGAGGATCATAACATTCCACGAGATCCATGTCTTTTCTGTTGTTCAGCTCATTGAACACCTGGGTCGCAATGTCAGTCCTCTTGCACTTGGATCGAGAGTATGCCATCATTGAACACCGCGCGCTTGCTATAGGCTTCAAGAACAGCCGTGGTGGCATTGACGAGCTCATCGAGAGCCCGGCACTGAGTGCGAACGCGTGCACCTCTCTGCACGCACGGAGCGTCGGCGCAGGCTGCGAGAACGGACGCGAGCGTGACGGAGTTGAGCCACTCCCCTCCAGTCCTCCTGCACCCGGACGACGGACGACGAGAGCCCGTCGTTGCCTGCGTACTACGCAGGCGATGCGGTCCCTGGCGGGCATCCGGTCGAACACCCCACGCTCGTCGGCGGCCCTTCAAATCGATGCTGCCAAGGGGCCGAGCGCCGTGACGGAGAGTGACTCGGAGGCGAACCCCCGCGCCGCGAGCTGCGTGTGGACGGCGCGGCCAATGCCGTCGGCGAGGTCGGCTCGCGCGCCGCGCGGAGCTTCAAGAGCGCGGTGAAGGTGCGGAGGGGACGGGCGCCCGCCCGCGGGGGCAAGGCGGGGGCAGGGCGAGGCAGGAAGAGGACGTGGAGCTGAAGGCGGCCAGCGCGCCCGTTGTTGTTCGAGCACAGCGCCGCCCGCCCTGAGGCGCGCCGTAGGGGGCGGCGCCCGGCGGCTTGCGATGCGAGAGACGGAGAGAACAGCCGGGAACGGGAGCGATGCTGTGGTGCACTGGCGCGCGCGCTCACTTACATTGTGTGCATAAACCCGCTTCTGGGCATCTGGCTTTCGGAGCCCAGATCGAACTGATACTGCTTTTTTTTTTTTTATTTATTAGGCTACAACATTTTTTCTAAAAAAGAATATTGAACCAGTTCCTGTTTTAAGATTAAAGAAAATTTTAGGATTTTTAGTTGCATAATAACTTTTCAAGAAACAAAACTTGCTAGTAGTTTCTCTTTTTTTTTTTTAAAAAAATATCTGTAAGCTTTATATAAAGTTTATTTGACTAATAACGAAGTACAATTCACTGCCCTCCCGACTAATGGAAGTGCCACACACAAGCCAAAATTGACGTCTAAACTGTCTGGTGATTTTTTTTTTTGGGTGATGGTGGTGGGTGCTGAACTTTATCATTCTTGCTACTGTCCAATTTTCTTTTGAAGGAAACATACTAAGGCACATACTCCCTGCATTGTAAGTTATAAAGTCGTTCACTTTTTTAAATACATAACTAAAATATTCCATATTATGAAAAATCAATGTACTTAAAAATAGCAGAAGGACAATAAAGATATCAAATGAAAAGTAAATTAAAAGGGAGAAGTAAAAAATATTGTTTAGGGGAGAAAAATATTATAAGTTCACAAGGTTAATATTCCAAGTTTAGGGAACAATGTTATAGGTTTCAAAAAAGACAATATTATAAGTTTCAAGTAACACTATTATGTTTTAAGAGTAGAAAGAAAAGAAAAAATTAAATAAATAAATAGGAAAATATAAAATGAAAGGAAAATACACATTTTTATGAGAGAATAAATAGAAAAGAAAAGGAAATATAAAACGAATTGTTTTTGCTAACGTTGACCTGTTGTTTGTAGTGTAGGACCAGTTGACTGAAACATAAAATAGAAACAGAGACCTCCTTATGTCTGTTGGGCCAAAACTGACATAAGTGTGCGGGCCACGGGGGTTTAGGAGGCCCAACTGGTAGGATTAAAGATTTGCGCTTGAGGAATGAGCTTTTCTTTCCACAAGTGTATATTCTGATGAGATATTTTTCAATTAAGGACCACTTGGCTGCCAGCCATTAATATTATTTATAATCATGGTCGCGAGCACCAGCCAATCAGATTCATCAATGCACAGGATAAGTGGGAGCACAAGAGCTATGTACGTCGCAGAGCAGGCACACTTGTTATAAGACTATAAGGTTCCACACAGGCTATAAATTGGATACCATTGTCCACTACTAGCAGAAAGATGGAATGTAAAACAAACATAAATGTTCTCTTCTCCGATCCGATCCAGTCGTAGTAGCTAGAGTATGATCGTAGGAATAGAAGGCTTCAGGAAGTAGATTTCCCAACGAAGTGGACAGCGCTGCCTTGGCGTGTGTGGCTTGCTGCACCAAAAATCAAAGCATCCCAGCACACTATTGCTCTGCTTCCATTTATTTCATATATAGGTAGGTAACTACAAGGCAATGGACAACGTGACATGTTCGCATTGTGACACCGTATCACACCATATACATAATCTTGTGAGATATCCGCCTAGCTTGTTTTACCCACATGATCGAGTCAGTGCTCGTCCAATTAATCCTCATGTAATTCAAAGCCCTTTCAAGTCTGTTGGCAGTATAACAAATCAATCTTTGACTATACAAAATTAAAATAGCTACAATAGGGTGCACAAATCATGGTCAGATTGCCTGTCGACATATATATATGGTTTGCGCTGTTGTGTTGCTAAATAGGCAACACTGCAACAGATCCATTTACAGTAATAGATAGCTATGCTAGCTTCAGTCTTCAACTACTATATACATAATTCTTGCCACCTTCCATTCATAGAACTTTATTTTCCGTTTCAAATTGCTTCTATGCATGTTCTTGTTTGACACACTTCATTAAGAGTGAAAAAAATACAAGGGTCTTGCACGATTTCTAGTAACCGCCACTTTTGCTTGTCCTTGTGTCTCAGCTCTGTTTCTTGGATCCAAACCCATATGGTTCACCATTGGTTCAGAGAGAGCATGGCCACATTTGAAGTACATGTCAATAATAACTGTAACCGTAAGGACATAGATCGACGTCCTGGTCTAGGTGGTGATGCCTGACTGATAGAATATCCATGGATCCATCTTACATGGCTCCTCCAGCAGGTCTGAAATATCTATGACCCCAAGAATCAGGCAGATATCTAGAACTGAATGAATGTGGTTTCACAATCACAATTCACGTTTGCGAATTGCATCCTCAAGAAAAGCCTTGTCGCATCCTCGAAGCACCCTTTCTGCGTGAAGCCGAGGATCGACGAGTTCTCCGACTTTCTGTTGTCCAGATCATTGAACACCTGGGCAGCCCTCTTGCACTTGGAGCACCGTGTTTGCTATAGGAGTCAAGAGCAACAGTGTTGGCATTGTCGAGCTCATCGAGCACGGCACTGAGCGCGAATGCGTGCACCTCTCTGCACGCGCGGAGCGCCGGAGCGTCGGCGCATGCTGCAAGTACGGACACGAGTGTGATGGACTCGATCACTATCGCACCATCTAGGCATCCACAAACCTTGTGGTCCACAGACACGCTCTGCGTTGCTGGAGAGTAGATCACTAGTGATATGGAGCAAGTGAGGAACATCGGGATATTTCCTAATGTCTCATATTCCCATCCTACACTAAAATTTCACATTTTTGCTTTGTCAGTTCTCGTTCACTATCTTTTTTGCACATTAGTTTGTCAGCTCATATATTGGCACCTATAGCAAGAAGAGGGTTCATATATATAGTTACCTAAGCATTTGCTTGTCTGGATATCAAGTTTAAATAATAGGAGGTATTCTCTCTGTTCTCAAATAAAGTTTTCAAGAAATTTTAGGATATGGGGCAAACCAAATAATGCATGTAACCTTTCTCTTAATTGTATGAAGATATGATTTTTCATATTTAAGTTGGCGACAGACATTAATTACTGGTTGGTATGCATGTGGATACTACCTTTTTAAATATTGAGTTATTTGGGAGGTTACCTCACCTAAAATCCCTTTATATTTTGGAACATTTAAATGCTGGATACTTTTTATTTGAGGGAGCAGTATATGTGCACATCAAAATATCGTTGACACCTGTGTAAGGTTGATAGTACATTGATATGGACATTTATGATGGATCACCAATTCACAGTCCTATTAATACTGCTTTTTTTTAGAAAATGGAATTGTTCCTAGCTTTTGCGACTACACAACGCCAAGTTTTTTACAATATTTCATCAGCAAATCATCTAGTCAAATAAAATGGGAAAGAGGCCACAAACAATAGAAAATGTCATAAGCAAAGGCTATTGTTGCTTCTCCATCATCCATTCTTGGTGAATATGTTCAAAAGCTCTCCACACCAACTCACGCTACAACAAATGCAAGAAAAAACATGTTTGTGCATCTCTTGATCTAATAAAATTTCTAAACTTTATATTCTTCCAACCTCGATGCTTCTGATTTCAAATTTGGAAGTTACTTTCCAAAACCTCCACATAAATTCCAAACAATTCACATTCTCTAGGCCATGGTCGCCCCTCTCTCCCTCTCTATTATTGCCATGGACGGTAGATGTGTATAGGTTACTGTTTCCACGTGAAGCTGAGTGCGCTGCGTTGGCGTGTGTGGCTTGCTGCACGAGTGGTGGGGTGGTGGCAAGTTGTTTGACGGAGCACGGACTGCAGGGCACGCCACACATGTATGCAGAGTGAAACAGAGGGCTATTGGATGGGCGCCCACGAGTCCGTGCGCGCGGTACCGCTGCGACATGCATGCGCAGCTGCACCATAGCCTCTTTCATCACGAAGCTCCAGCAGCAGGGCACAGGCGTCGGCGTCGCACAGTTGTGCAAGGCTGAAGCGAGAACGAGGCAGCCAATAGAAAGGAATGACTGAGAACGGTTAGCAAGAAAGTAGATAAATTTCTCTTTTTTTTCTGAAATTAAGTAGATAAATTTCATGATTAAATCTATAATTAATGTATGACAATCTCACATACATAACGGTTAGCAAATGGCCGTAGGATCATTGGATTTACGTTCCAGCAGTATATTCTGCTGAGATATTTTTAATTAAGGACCGTGTTTTGGCTGGCATGGCTATTGGCTGCCGGTCATTATTTATTTCTAATAAAGGTCAAGAGCACAAGTCAATTAGATTCACAAACACGTGATAGTGGGAGCACGAGAGCTATGCATGATGTGACAGCAGCAGATGCTATTTGGGTTCCTTGTTTTCTTCACAAGGGCTCCACCTTCCCTCCAGAACCTCTAACAAAATTAGACCCTGTCACCAAAGAATAATGCAATTTTAGCCAAGTCATCTTAAATTTAACCAAATTTATATAAATTTAATACACGTGCTATTCTACACCCTAGGTGTAGAATAATATTCTACACCCAGTACCTAATACTGAGTAATACTGACTAATACTGAAGAAAATTCAGAAATACTGAACACTACTGAACACCAACTACTGACTAATACTGAATGCGGTTCAGTATTGTTAAGTATTGTTCAGTATTTTTTGGTCAGTATTACTCAGTATCGGTCAGTATTAGCTACTGGGTATAGAATAATATTCTACACCTAGGGTGTAGAATAGCGCTACCGTAAATTTAATGTATATATATTAATATTTGTTTATCATGCCTAATAGGTATTATTGGATTCATCATATATACAATATATTCTCATAAGATGATTATTTGGACTGATCAATATTGATATATAGTATTTTTAATAAACATAGTCAAGTTAAAGATAGTTTTTAACTTAAATCAAAATTAGAACTGCACCTTTTTCGAAATAGAGTTGTAGTAAAAAACCTGAAAATCATGGCCTCCTCCATCAACGACATGGACCTTCTCTTCTCTTGTAGCACTTGACACACCACAGGTTCACAGACCATTGTCCCTTCCTCAACCTTCACCCTGCGCTGCTTTCTCCTACACTCCTGGCACAGCAGAGCAGGCACTCCATTGCTTAATCATGGCCATGGTGCTCTCCTGCCACCCATCCACGAGCCTGCTGCGGCAACTTCTCTTCTTGTAACTGCTGTTCGCGGGCCATATATGATGTAACATATATGATGGTTTTTTTCTTCTTCTTCTTTTGTGTTTTCTTCGTCTTCTGCCTTCAACTGTGCATCTATACACTTCATGTTGCAAATTCTAGCATGTGCTATATAATTAATAACAATTACTACATTACTCCAAATCATTTGTCTCCTTGACTGGGAACTATTGGTTACCACAACATCTTCAATGTTGTTTAGTGCTCCTAAGTAATTGCTATTTTAGTTTCAAAAAAAGTAATTGCTATTTTGTGAACTTTGCTCGATCGTTGTGAGACATGTCTTGTATAGGAATCGTGTTGGTCTTAGTAACACTTGGCTTAGTAAAGTCCTTGTGTTGTAGCCCTTCGTCTCTCTTAAAAAAAAAATTGAAAAACATGCTTAGACATGGTAAAAAAAACAGTAGAGTTGTTGAGTCGTCATGTCATCATTTTTATCTATATACTATAAGAACCAAAAAAATTTAACTCCACCAATAGATGTGGAGCCAAAGGCAGAAAAAAGAAAAGTGCTCAACCAGTGAAGTAGAAATATACAAACGTGCCCTTAATGTATTGCCACGTGATAGCAGAAATACGCATTCATCCTTCGATGGTGGTGGATCCGGACCAGACTCCTCTAAGTCGTCAGATGTAACATTCGCGCCGGATCCACATTCGCCATTCATGACCTCGTGAGCCATCCCCAGCCGCCTCCATGAGCCCCCCATCTTGGCCAGATCCCTGCCTCCTCCACGCACCGTACCGCCGTCAATGGCATGCCACTACCTCCACAAGCTGCCCTCGATCAGAAATCCATGGATCCATCTCTGAAATGTCTGTGATGGCAGGAGTCAGGCTGATATAGTACTGAACATGAATCATTTCAGAACTGCATCCTGGACCTGGGGAAAAGCCTCACAGCTAGCATCCTCGGAGTCGAAGCACCCACTTTGCGTGAAGCCGAGGATCAAAACATTCCACGAGATCCGTGTCTTTCTGTTATCCACCTCACTGAACACCTCGGCAGCAAGGCCAGTCCTCTTGCACTTGGAGCACCGCGTTTGCTATAGCCTTCAAGAACAGTCGTGGAGGCGGCATTGACGAGCTCATCGAGCCTGCCACGGAGCACAATTGCGTCGACCTCGCTGCACACGCCGAGCGCCAAAGCGTCGGCGCAGGCTACGAGAACGGACACAAGCGTGATGGAGTCGATCAAAACTATCACACCATCTAGGCATCCACAAACCTTGAGGTCCACAGACACGCTCTGCGACGCTGTAGAGTAGATCACTGGTGCTACGGAGCAAGTGAGCAACAACGTAACGGGATATTTCCTAATGTCTCATATTCCCATCGTACACAACTCTAATAATTTCACATTTTCGCTTCCTCAAATCTCATTCACTGGCACCTTTAGCAAGAAGAGGGTTCATCTTACTATTACTAATTAGAGGCCTTAACGGAGGCTCCACGTTGATTCTCACCGGATGCGCTAGAAAAAAAGATAAATACTAAAAATTCTCACATTAATCAGAAACATCCGACCATCAAACCAAAATATCGTAGCCATCTAAAACCATTAGATCTATTTTATTTTTTAAAAAATTACCCACATTTATCATTAAATTGATAATAAAAAATATAGCCTAAAATCTACTTACAAGAAAAAGATTGAATTTTCCAATAACCGTCATTTGCATGGACTTACCCATCACGTTTACTCATGGTTCGTCGACCAAATATGCCTTGCCCCAACTCATAAAAGAAAATATCTAAACTCTTACCGAGATCATGTGCCAAGAAAATCTACGGAGACACAGTCGCAACAACCGTGAAGGCCGAATGAGAAGATCGCCGGACCGGAGGAGACTAGCTGTCTGGCTGTTCTGTTATTCAGTTTTGCCTCGTGTGGATTGTGCGTAAGTAGTTCGTCCTTCTACTCCCGTCTTTTGCATGAATGGATCACTGGAATTGATGGAACTTTCATCGTTAGATTACTTTGGAATTGATCAAAGCTTCCTCTTTTCATAGTTGTTTGCGAGTCCTTCAGGCCTCAGCCACCCGTAATCCATAGAGGACATAGACATCTTTGCCAGGTTTAGGGAATAGGACGTAATCTATTTTTTCCTCTCTATATAAAATTCCTCCATGCTAAATTACCTATTGTGTTCGCATGTATCAAGGAGATCAGAGACATCACACCAGGACAGGGATCGTTGAAGTGGATGAGAACGACGTCGTCTATTTAAGTGTGCCGGACTATAGGAATCCATTTTATATACTGTTGTATATATAAAGACAACACAATCTTTGTGAACCACGCACAAGCAGGAATTCATATGTAGTTCGGCGTTCGTCCTGCTTTCATCTTTCGTCGACCAAAGGTATGGCCATCTTTCTAAACTGTCAATACAATTTAATTTGATCTAAATACATCTGACAAATGTTATCATCCCTATAATATAATACTCCATCCGTCCTAAAAATTATAGTCATTTTGGGTGTGCGTGCCATATATTTGACTCAATTTATAAAAAATACGTGCAATATTTAGATCTCCAAATAAAATTGCTGGCAGTTGTTTCTCGAGAAGTAAAAGCGACAAGAATTCTAGGACGAAGGAACTACATACTATAAACCAACACCTTCCAGGCTTCGAGGGAACGCATGCTGCCATCAATGGTGGCGACATCAACTTTAGTATCTACAACAATGTCCTTGAGCAATCAGGTGCTCTCCAATTGATCTTCTTTCATTAACCATCTAGACATGCATACAAATTTACACACCGTACCTGTTAACGTGACAAGCTAAAAAATTGTTGTATCTTACTATTACTAATTAGAGCCTCCATATTATTCTGCACTAGACATGAACAAAGATAAATGCTAGAAATTTCTAAGTTAATCAGAAATATCTAACCATTAAACAAAAAAAGACACTAAACATCCACAACCAGTTTTCTAGCATTATATCCACCTCCACCATTCTATACCAAAACGGCCTATATCTCATTGTCTAGGAGAAAAACAACTATGGCCACACCCCAAAAAAAATCATGATCGACCATATTACATTCACAATTTTTTTTACTAAGAAAATATTTGATCAGGATTGCTGATTTTGTTAATGTATT
Source organism: Chrysopogon serrulatus (assembly GCA_015844335.1). Classification (NCBI taxonomy): domain Eukaryota; kingdom Viridiplantae; phylum Streptophyta; class Magnoliopsida; order Poales; family Poaceae; genus Chrysopogon; species Chrysopogon serrulatus. The sequence goes on along the minus strand of JADLZL010000010.1, from coordinate 122,316 downwards.
AGTAAATACCAGATCCACGCTCATAAAGTAAAATATCAATTCGATAGACATTTTGTCAATATGTTAATTAAATATCATAGAAAAGCTTAGTCTATTAATAAAATCTAAGACATAATTTATCAACCTAAACAAATAAGGTAAGCACGTGTGCCAAACTACCTGTTTATAAAAGTGGTCCAATAGTATAGAAAAGCAATAATTGCATTTGTTGAATGCGTCCAACTATTATTTCATTAATTGAAAGTAACTTTAAATAATATTTAGATTCACTTCTAAGGTATCACATGTCATTTATGAATGATAATTTAAATAACTCCCTAAATTTTACGTCTAAGTCACTCATTTTTTTTTTCATTGCGAAAGGTAATTTAAAATAAACCACTAAATTTATAACTAAATAATTGACCTCTCCCACTAAGAAATATAATTTAGAAAAAATTTAATTTAAATAACTCCCTAAAATTTACGTCTAAGTCACTCATTTTTTTTTCATTGCGAAAAGGTGATTTAAAATAAACCACTAAATTTATAACTAAATAATTGACCTCTCCCACTAAGAAATATAATTTGGAAAAAAACTTCCAATATTTTATAAATTATCCATGTCTACTGTATAAATGATATTGCAAAGTAACTTCTTTGTATTCAAAATACTCATATGTTTATGATAGATAATATAAAGTAATATAATTTAAGTCATTCTGAAAATAAATAAAAAATATCTTTCAAACCAAATATATAAATAAAAATATAACTTATTATGAAAAATAATCGAATACACATATATTATTGTATGTAGTTGTTTCTAAATTACACACTTCTACGCTCTAAAGAAAAAAAGTAAGTACAATGCTATATTTTTCATGTAGACAAAGTAAACAGGCATGCAATAGGTTAAATATTAATTACACTAGCTTATGAAACATGAAAAATATTCCGTTAACAAAACCACATTTTAGTGGCACTAACTTAGTTTTTGTTCTATTAATACTCTATGATAGTAAAATACTTAAGTTGCTTTTAAAATAAACTTATGCATTTTTACTTAAATATTATGTTTTATAAATAGTAGAAATTTAATTTTAAGCACTTATAAAACAATTTACTACACATTAGTATAACAAATTCAACATCTAAAGTGCCAATTGAAAGCCAAAATTACTATTTATGTTATTATAAGAACTAAGAGGTAGTATATGACTAGAATTATTTTTAATAAATCAAAAATAAAAAATTGAATAAAAGATCACTAAGTACTAGAGTTTTAAGTTTTAACTTAACATATATAGATAACAAATTATAACAACTTAGTTAAAGTTAAAAACTAAAATATTGATTCATGATATCACAAAAAGGATGTAGCTAAAACTTATAGAACTTAACATCAGGTTTCACCTAAATGCATATCATGCTAGCGAAAAAGATAAATCTAAAATTTTAACTGGAGGACCCAATACAGCCTCCATGTTAATCATTACGAGATCTATTAAAAAAGAAAAAAATTATAGAAATTCTTCAAAAAAGCATAAGTATATAGCCATTGATAATAATTGACTTTTAATCTATTGTATTTTATAAATAATTGCCTGCCTCTATCATTGTACAAAAACAATATAAAGTATCCATCTATGCCAGTCCCATTAAAAACATGATCTAAAGTGTGCTATTATAACACATAATCTATTGTAACCATTTAAAACTAAATCAAAATTACCACTTCTAATAGTATCAAACAACTAAAAAATACTCTCAAATTGCCAAAATGTTCTAATATAAAAAATATTTAATCAACTATCCAATTATATTAATATTTGTATATTAAAATTTGATTATAGTGAATATACATATTGTGCCATCATGTAGATCAAATTCACATCCATGCATTAGTAATAAATGTATATGTTACATGCAAAATACTTTCTTATCCTCATATACTGCTGGTACTTTAAAAAGTTATTGGAAGTTGTATTAAAAACAATCACATATATTTTATATAAGTTTTCACTTAAGATATATTTGTTCCATTTAACTAAGACTTTCTCTATACTGATAATATAACCATTACTACAAAATAATTTCTTGATAAAAATGTTTAAATGTCTTGAAAAATTAGGGAAGGTTAGTACAGACCACGTATGGCTATATGTTGCTAGCCTTTGGGATTACCTTATTAAATTGTCAATCAAATACTTACCCCCCTATGTTCAGGCTGTGTCACTAATCTTAAGTGATGGATGCATAATATAAGTTACTATACATTCCGATATAGTGTTTTAGGGTGTAGTTTACAAGCTATAGTCCTTATTTAAAAAGTACAAAAAGAGAGTTACTAAAACATACAATACGAGTTTCAAATTAACTTGAGCTTAAAGAATATATAGCAATTAATATAATTAAATTTAAAAATAAAAGATTTAGATTTATGACATCATAAGATATGAATTGCAACAAGAGACACTATATAATAATCTAATTTTCCAACTAAGTACATATAAAAGATGAACACAAAGGTGCCATGCAAAGGGGAAAAACTATGGATATGGATCCAAAAACTCATAGATTAGTAGTTGATATGTTTATCACTATAGAATAATCTAATTTTCCAACTAAATACATATAAAAGATGAACATAAAGGTGCCATGCAAAGGAAAAACTATGAATATGGATGCAAAAACTCATAGATTAGTAGTTGATATGTTTATCTCAACTCAATAGAGTCAATGTGGAATGTGCAATTTAATATTACTACTTTTAAACAAAATGCTTATGTCTTTTAAGATTATTATAGCCCGTGCGAAAAAGCACGGGTTGATGGACTAGTATATATAGTTACCTAAGCATTTGCATGTCTGGATATTAAGTTTAAATAATATATAGGAGGAATTCTCTCCGTGTGAAATAAAGTTTTTCAAGAAATTCTAGGATATGGGGCAAACCAAATAATGCACGTAACCTTTCTCTTGATTCTACGAAGATATTATTATGATTTTCATATTTAAGTTGGCGACAGACATTAATATGTGGTAGGTATATGCGCATGTACCTTTTTAAATACTGAGTTATTAGGGAGGTTACCTCACCTAAAATCCCTCTATAATTTGGTACAAAGTTTAAATGCTGGATACTATATATTTGATGCACCATGTGAAAAAAATGTCAGTACAGACGCGCGTTTATATACTACTATAGACACGCTCCTGCGGCGTCTGTCATAACGCCGTCTGTATTCATGCCATATTACTGACGCCGCTTTTACGCGCGTCAGTAGTAATCCATTTCTACCGACGTGCGTTGTCAACACACGCCTGTGATTAATCGGAGGCACGTCGGTGCTAACTCTAGCACTACAGACACATGTTCCTTAAGACGCGTCGTACTTATGACATTAACACAGACTCATCTTGTTGCGGGCGCCCATGCACGAATGTCGAGCTGGGTTTGATCAATCCATTTAATACAGACGCTGCGTCTGTGGTGGGTGCACGCTTTCCGATCTTATACACAAATGACATTAATTCACAACAAAAATAGTTTATTTAATAATTAATAAAATTATACACACATCAGTTGTTACACAAAAATGACATTAATTCACACACGAAAAATTGTACATTTAATAATTGAAAAAAATTATACACATGATCAGCTGAGAGCGAGTAAAAAGTCACGCGACAACAATAATATCATTGTTTAGTTGGACAAGCATCTGTATGTATCATTACTCTTCTTGCCAATGAAACTCGCCTTGATGGTTGATGATCTGTGACACAATGAACATGGCGATCTTCTCTCTAATATGTTGCAAGTTGATTGGAGTGGTCAGCACTTCAAATTCCTGGAAAAAAAAAGGCCCTTCAAACTGTTCAAACAGCCCCAAACAATAATTAAGCTGCATATATATAATAAGATTACTTTTTGTATGTGGAAGAATTAATTATTTGCTACCCTAATTCCAGCAGAGATGACATCACAGCACAGCAATTAAATAAATCACTAACAGCAGCGCAGTGCATATAAAAACGTTCAGTAATCCACACTATTTGAACAAAGCAGCGCAGCAGAGATGACAATATTAAAACTGCAGTTACATGGTTTATGGTACACAGTAATACTCATTACCAACTACTACTACTATATATATAACCTATTGTTCAGGGTGTAGCATTCTTGTACATGGCCAATTAATTAATGTGACTACCACTATATATATATACTCGCTCCAAGGAATCAGAATAGGCGTATGAATAATCTAGAGGAAAAGTCAAATTTTATTAAGTTTGACCAACAATTCATCAAAGTACATGCAAGTCCAAAGTGCAAAACTTACATCAATAAATTTGTGTTCTAAGTGGCTCTAAAATGTTTCTTTTTTGCCCTTTAATTGCATAATATAACTAAAATTGACGGTCCCAGCCTGTACTGTTGTATATGACGTTTCCTATGGTCAAATATGCCTATTATTTTAGGAGGGATCAGTCTATATAATTAGTTTACCATCCAAATCACAGGACCCAACCACAATATAGGGATACTGAGCCTTGAGGTTTTGACAACTTCGAAGACTGTATAAAATAGCCACATCTGCCTTACCTCAGGATCTTCCAAATTGGTCAGTTTCATCGCAATCATCAAGTTGTGGGCCGCATAAAACCCACATGTGTGGTCTAGACCTTGTTGAAGGCACTGTGAACATATATATGAAAAACATGCTTACTAATTGAATTGATCTAGCACTACTAGTATTTTCACTTGGAAGTCAGGCAATACTCACTGGTGTTTTGGTGGCATGGATCAACTTCCCTTTCTTCAACTTGTTCTTGGGAAGGGTATTCCGAAAAGCCCTACACATACATGAGTTGTTATCACATTTTTTGAATTTCAAAAACAAAACAAATAAAAACATAAATGGGTCAATACAAGATTACAAAACTCACTCATCTATCACAGATTTCAACCCACTCAAATCGGTTACGCTTCCCCGCCTCTATTGGAGTCAAGATACAACACCTTATTCCATCTGGGAACAATGATGACAGCAATCCAGTGCCCACCACAGTTATGCGCAAACATAACATATTTTTGGTTGGCATATTTCCTTAGGCATCTTTCCATATACCTCACGCTATAATCTCTATCACTGTTCATGGATTTAATTGACAATGGATCTGGATCCAGAAGGCCAACGGGCACAGAATTGTGCCTAGCTTCTACAATCAGGCATCTAAGAACAAAGAAGCGTACTCAATTTAGCAACCAAATATTAAGAACGAGCATCCCTAGGTACAAAAGAAAGAGCATAAATGAGAAGAAAGTGTACTTACAAAGGTCAAGCAAAATAAGAAGGGATATATCTAAACCATCAAGTGTGAAGAGGTCATACAAGTCTTCGAGTGCCACAACGAAAGGCTCAGTTTCTGATTCACGCCAAAAATGCTCACGCTTGATCATAGCAACTATCCCGGTGTTTCTATTCTCTGCACATGCTTTCATGTAGTGGGCATGAAGAGCAACACAACCAGGTCCTGCCTTCCCAAGTTCTATTGCTGAAAGCATTGGCTGCCCAAGGTTGAACTTGGGGTTGGCATGTGCCCATACAGAAGCCACAGGGGCACTCTTAGACGATGTGATGGTGGGTTGTGCCTCATGCTGCTGCTTGTCACCCACCTGCTGCTCCATTTTGTTGTCACTCTTGGCTGCTCTATTGCCTATAGGAAGTCCTGCTGGAGCACGTGTGGACTTAGTCTGTTTCTTGGCTTCCGCACGCTGCTTGGAAACACACTTTTGTACGACGATACCGGCACTACTCTTCGCTTGATCGTCTTGGGAGGATGAAGTATTGCCTACTACAAGGTTCTTTGGATTGCTTTTGGCTGCCTGGGCAGGCAGTACATTTCTTGCTGCGGTTGGAGCAGAGAGCACCCTCGGTGATACTACAATCCAACACCTCCTCCACTGGATCCTCTTAGATAGAGCCTCTCCAAGAGTTGTGATCTCATCACTTGGGGGCAGTGTCAGCACAAAGCCCTCGTGTTCTGGATACACATAATCAACATGCACAACTGCATATCCGTCATGTACTGGAACTGAACATAGCTCAGTCTGCTTTGGGAATACGCGACCCCTTGCTACCTCCACCTGATAACCTCCTGGGTTTAGTACGAGTGTACACGTTGTTGGCTCTGTAAGAAGGTCAACAGCATCTGGATTTGGAATTCCACTAGGTGCGTCCAACTGTGCATTGCATACTGCATCCGAGGCTGAGGCACAGCTGCTATTTAGACCAACTGCAGAGGTAGGGGTGTCGTCGCTAGAAGGCAAGCTCAATTGCAGTCCTTGTGCACGTAGCATGTTCATGATATCTTTAGTGACCTGTTGAGTAACTTCTTTTGTTACTTGGCTTCTAACTTCTTCTTTAATGGCTTCTACATCTACATCAAGACGCTTCCTCTTTTCGTACATGCCGGTGCAATCCGCCAATACCTCCATCCATTGTAACTAGACACACCACGCACGCGCCTCGCTTTGTTCCGGGCTGCCCAAGACCTGAGTAAGCATATCTTCTTCCCGACAAGATTGATCACCGCGAAGAATCAAGGTCCGCTTGCTTCTCCAAAACTTTCTTAGAGACAGTTTCAGCTGATTTGCTCAACCACTGAATCTTAGCACAACCTTCCGACTTAACCAATCTACTCCGTGCACGCAGCCAACTCCTAGTGCGACCAGGAGGATATTGGTCCCAAGGATTATTGATGCCTTCGGCTGCTAATTCCCTATCCTCTCTCTCCCACTTTTCGATTATCCCAGCATACCCTCCTGTCCCCAAGCAGTGGTCATGCTTGTTCCTCTCCCGAAGCTTCTTGTATTTATCACTTGTTGCCTTTGCTTCATCGCCGTCCTTTAGTTTCACAAAGGCTTCCCAATCTTGTCGCGAAATGTATGGGTGCTTCACCCTGGCATCCAACCCTTTATTGACAAAACAGCGTACTAGGTCACTTTTGTGGGTTCTCCAACTTTTGGCTACCATCTGCATCATCTTCTTACGTGCCCTAGCCTTCAATGCCTCTGGAAACTCCAATTTAGGTTGTACACACTCATCAAATAATTGCTCCTTGTCTAGTTCACTTAGGTAACTGAAAGAAGTCTTGACCAAGGATATCCTTTGTCTAGCAATGAGACCAGCAAGCTTCCTCATTCTTAACTGAGCCTTTTTCTCAATGGGCATCCCATCCTCTGTGAGCTCCGTCACAACTATCTTGTCCTCTGGCCACTGTGCGACTTTCCTGTTTCTCCGGCGGTGAGGCGGAGGTTGAGCTGGCACAACCAATGCACCACCATCTCCCTCTTCATCCTCTGTAGTATCAAGTCTATGTTGGTCTTCTGCATTACCATCTCTCTCTTCCTCCTCTGTACTTGTTTCGTTGGCAGATAATGATGCACATCCATTATAAGATTCTGCCTACACAACAACCAATTTTTGTTGAGGTTCTGAGTAACCATCATCCAGCAAGCCAAGTACCAATAAGCAGTCCTGTACATCACAAAGCTAAAAGCTTACCATTCTGAAAGGGATCCGTACGTAGACGATGGGTACCACTCACATAACTATGTGTCGATTCCTACAAATAGCAAGCACAATAACTACCTTAGCATTACAACATTGATAGGACTATAAAAAACAAACAAACCTTGTCCACATATCTATGTGTCTATTATCTAAATATACAGTTTGTGGCTAGAACTAGAATAGAATTTTACTAGGCTACACAATATTTAAGCAACGGACAAGATACCAAAAAATTGGCAAAATGTACATACTTGCGGTAAATCTAATAGCAATAGCCAAACAGTATAAGATCAGTCCAAAAATTGTGATGCCTTTGAAAGCACACTACATGCAAGCACACTTCAGTTTAGAACAAGTTTTGAGCAAGTAGTTCAAATAACTTGCGCCAACGTATAATAATTTTAATATTATTAGTGGCATGCTAAGATAAATATACAGAGAACATAAAGTATTTTTGAAGAGCACACATAGGTAGCAGCTCTTCAATAAGCTTAATTCATATGATTGCAGCTGCAACTATTAAAATCACTTAAGATATATGGCTACTCTGTAATTAATTGTTACAGCTTATAAGAATATATAATAAATCACTGGAAAAAAAAAGCTACTTGTTGCATACAAATAGGGATATGATTGCATGCCTAAACAAATTAAATTGCGGCCAGGATTCAGACATGTCTCCTTACACTGAGTGTTGCAGCATTGCACAGTCGACAAGCAAGTGGCCCTGTTTCTTCAAACATTTAGGCATAACTAGGCAAGTGCCCGTGCGTTGCACTGGGAACATATAATACCATGACAACATATGTATAAGCGTACATTATACTGTTAACTAAAATAGCTACTGAAGTCAAGATGTTTAAAACATCAGTATTGTACAAGTCTTTAAGAAAGAAAGAAATGTTTCAATTAGAGTATACGAAGACCATAGTTATTTTAGCCTTCACAGATGTTATTTTAGCCTTCAGCATAGTTATAATAAAATATATACATAAATATACATAAATAGTTATTTTCGTCTTTAAAACATGACACACTACTCATAATTTTTTATAATAAAATATATACATAAATTCTTATAATAAAATGTATACGTAAATAGCTGAAATATATGGTAAAATGAAGAATCTAATCTCTCAATAGTTCGAGCATGAGAACGTGCAAGCACCAAGTTGCAAGTGACCAGTCAAAGATGATCTAGAAGATTATTTTCAAGTCCAGATGTGGTGTCTGACTTTTGAAGATACAGTAGAAAGTATCCTGCATATTAGTTGATTGTCAATTTTTAAAGCTTTTATCAACTGTGAACACGCAGCTTCTCAGTCTTGTACATTATTGCTGATTTAGATAGCAGTGTGCAGTTAAATGTACAGGTGTTACCTTTTAAAAGAAAAGCTAAAAAAACATTGTGGAGGGCTGCTGACATTTACAAGTTTGTTCCTTAGTTAACAGATAAAAATTTGGGGATTACAGCTTCTAGCGGTGTCTCTGCTCTTCCCATGTGATCTTGACGCTTTAATTATGAAACTGCAGTAGAGTCCATCTAATGCCCCAATTTTCGAATGCTACAACCTAGGATCGCCTACATGAAAGATGCAAAAAAAACCTAGACTATTTGCTATATTATATATGGCAACTAACTGGCTGAGTGTTATTATACTTTCCACTTATGTGCTTGACTAAACCAAACTGCGCCACATCCTATGCTGTAAATTATAATAAGGTGCAGATACAAGAGCAATGTGCGCTAAAAAATCTGGATCGACTTCTGAATGCAAGGTTCAACAAATGAAAATTGGAGAACGGTAAACATTGCGAACAAACAAAAACAAGGAGTCGTCTACAACTTCAATAGGATTCCTAACTCTGTATCTTTGGTAACATTGCCCAAACACTTCGGACAGCATTCAGGTATGCATGGTGATACATTCAATTCAACCAAAAAAAAAAATGCACACAGAAAACCAGAAACCAAAACAGCACTACACACTACACGGCTCAGTTTCCTGTCTTAGTATTAACAATTATGGTCACGTCTAAATAACAGAAAATGCATAGGAAAAGGATCTCATACAGGGCACTATGTTCTTCAACTACTAAATTGCTCAATTGGCAAGGCTACTTGTCGTGGCTGCTCTGTTCCCAATCAACACCACACTACTCAATTGCTCAATTGGCAAGGCTACTTGTCGTGGCTGCTCTTGTTCCCAATCAACACCACACTACTCAATTGGCAAGGCTACTTGTCGTGGCTGCTGCTGATCTCCAATCAACACAAAGCATCTGTTTGTTTTAGCTCCATTTTACAGCAATCAAGCCAAACATGTGCAAGTTTTGACATACTATAGGCAACAATAAATAAATATAAATCCAACAATTGAGGAACAATGATCTAATGGAGTAGAAGGTCAACAGCTCAATTTTGAACCATTGTCTCACATTTGCAGCTGATAGTGTGATAAATATAAAGAAAATATATTGCATGCTTGGGGCTGAGGCAATAATGCACAGATCAAATTGAAGTTCGGGCTATAGATCCTATATTATAATATAAAATATAGAAGCTTCAAGGGTTATATGAGAAGAATATCCACAAGCTGCAAATTCAAATAAAGTGAATCTTGTATGTAAAGAGCTACACTCCTTCAATGGGTTTTTTTTGCTCAATGAAGCAACTCATAAAGTGAAATGACATTATGGAGGTTATATCCCACAGTCAACATTTCACTGAAGTAAATAACTGAAGCCCAAATGTATGAGGTTATATTTCCAAGCAAAGCATAAATGAAACCAAATCCCAGGGCCAAGGATCTCTAATGTTTGACCAAGATAAAGAATGACCTATATATACAAGCAAACGTGGAGTCACTAGACCAATTGCCATGATTATGATTTTGTTTATTTGTAGATCTTTTTTTTGACCTGTGAAGTTCAGTGCTAAATATGCTGAAGATTCAATATGCTACACAGTAGAGGCAAACCTAAAAAAAAGTAGGTTCACTTAAATCCCATAAACCAAATCAGAGAACTAAATCCACAAACCTAGAAAAAGCAAGAACTAAATCCATGACTATCCGGCACACAATCGAGCAGAAACACATTTGGATTTGAGTGATGGCACTGAAAGCTACTTGCTACGTACCTACCAAGGGCCGCCACCTCGAGCTCTCGGGGCCTGCGGTCGCCGCTCGCCCCTTGTGGGAGCGCCACCACTGCAGGGCTCGAGGGCGAGCCCCGTGGCGGAGATGGACGACGCCGGCGGCGTGGGCCTGCGTCAAGGCTGTGGCGCCGGGCGAGGGCGGCCTCGGCGGCGTTGGCGTCCTGCAGGAAGGCGTCGTCCTGGAGGAGTCCGGTTGCTGCTGCGGCGCGGGTCTTCTCCTTCTCGACTAAAGGGAACCGGCGGCAGCGCGGCGAGGGCAGCAGCAGTTGCACACTGGAGGGTGCCGGACGGCGGCGCCGGCGGCGGCCTGGGCGTCCACGGACGGCCGCGGGGCTCAGTGTGAAGGGATACACGCGATGTCGATCCGCTCCGGGTTTAGGGTTTGGGTAAGACTAGCGGCGGCGGCGGCGTAGCTCGGCGGCGACGGGATTGGGAAGGCGTAGCTCTGGCGACGGGGATTGGGAAGTGTTTTTTTCTTTTTCGTGCGAGAGGGAGTGCGATGCGGGAGGGAGCGCAATGTGCCAAGGAGTCGGACGCTGCGCGGTGAAGAAGGGAGCCGGGGGTATCTCATAACTCTATTTTCAAAAACTACTAATCCATTTTTTCCATTTTTTCAAGCAAGCGAGGAAAAAAAAGCAGCTTGGCAAATCTGTAGCATGCATGGTGCTTGTCATGCTTCCACTCAAGTCAGTTGGGCGCAGATAGAAAAAAAAAAGATTGCATACTACATAGGCTGTATGTCTGAGATAAGAACAGGATTAAATTAGGAGAGCATGTTGGCTTTTCTAAGTACAGACCTAGTACATGGGAAACTGGAGAATCACTTTTTTGAACTCTAGTTATGGACAATAATTATTTAGAATTGGCTATAGAAGTGAATCTAAGAGATAGAGACTGAAAATAACTATGCAAACCCAAGCTGAACTTAAGAGTAAGAACAATTGAACATGATTATTTCACATGCTGTAGTAAAAAATGTACATCAGTAGAGCAAAATGTGCAAGTACACTAAAATAGCCAATAGCAATTTTTTCAGGGTAAATGAAAATGTGAAATCTTGCATAACACTTGATATTGCCTCACCACCTTCTCTGTATATAAAATGTTTTCGAAACAAATAATATGGAGTAGCAGCAAAGGAGCAGCAATGTGGATGGTAGATATCGATGCAATGCAAAGCTGCATGCCAAAACTGAAGACCTACACTCCTACATGCTGAACCCATGCCAAATTGCCAATCAGTAAATTCTGGAGCTACTCAAACATCATACTATGTTCAGGACCTACTCAAAACATATATGTGACTGATCATTTCATGATCATTTTTAAGCCCAAATCATGGAATCAAATGGCCTGGCAAAATGACAGCTCTCAGCTCCAAACACTGTTTTGTTCATATGCAAATAAAAAAGCTCACAAATGAAGCTAGAAACTCAAAAACAAACTTATAAAACACATTCAGGTTTATGCATTCAAATTCAGAATTCCATCAGGGCATGGAATATGGCCATCATAGGTTTATAATATGGCCATAACAGTTGAAATGAAGTTTTTGGCCATTATATTACATGACTACATAGCTAGGCCTCCTCCACAGAATGCATCAAAAGCATAATTCCCCAACAGTTGGCAATAGCAAAAGTAGCCCTTTCCTCCACCACTCTGCTGGCAGCTAGTCTCCACAGCGTTGTTTTCCTGCTGTGATATTGATCTTCAGGCACCACCACAACGGCCCCGCCTGTGGCACACAAACAAGTCATCAATCATCATTATGTTCAACCCATTTAGTGATGAAATGAATGATACAAACCAACCTCATATCCAGATTACCTTCTAGCTGGTTCTGAACTATTAAACAAACCATCGGCTATCATATCACGCATGTGATTCATCATGACAGAATATTCTTCCTCTTGGGCATCATCCACATACAGCAGTGGATCAATCAATGGTTCGGTCATTGGTGTACAACAGCAGTCCGCAGTATCATACTTCTCAAAGTCTTCATCCGAAAGAGCATTCTCTCTCGAATGAAATTATGAAGTGCTATGCATGCTAAAATTATTTGGCATTGATTTTGCATCGAAAACCTTGGCAAACTCAGCAAAAATCCTCCACTTCATCTTTAATACTCCAAATGCCCGCTCGATGACATTTCTAATAGAAGAATGTATGTAATTAAATGTCTCCTTTTTACCTTTTCGTGTTTGGCACTTTCGGAACTCCCGGGCATAGTACCTTGTACCCCTGTATGGTGCAAGAAAACCCAGACGGTTACCGTAAGCCGAGTCGACTAGGTAAAACTTCCCTGCAAAATATGACATTTTTGTCAGATAATCAATTTTGTACATATATAAGTGTGCAAACAACTGTGTTTGCTGCAGCCCCGTGGGGGTCTTTTTTGAAAGCTACAAAGACACGATCAACGTTGAAATTAAAAAAAAAAAGTGAACATTGATAGTTTACCTGGAGGTGGATTTGGAAACTTGTCACCATACTTCATTCTACTATCGGTCAACACTCTTGAATCATGGACAGATCCAGGCCATCCCATAGCAACAAAAAAAAAAGTAAACCTCATGTCAAAGTCACAAACAGCCATCACATTTTGAGAGGTACATCCATATCTTCCAAAGATGATGTTCCGCATGTTCATTTGGCACCTAAACCCGTATATGTGTCCCATCTATTGCTCCAATGCAATTATCGAAGAATGGAGAGAACCGACGTTGTTTAAGTCTCTTGTGCACCGTCCTAAATTCAGGATCTATTGGCCTAATGATATCAGCTACTAGCTTGTTCAAAGCACGCAAAACCATATAAAATTTCTTACTGACTGTCCCTAATGATCTCACAAAACGATCTTCAGATTGTCGAAAAGGCTGAGGTGCACCAACAGTCCATAGAAACATCGCTAAACTCTCGACTGATGACATCTTGCTTGTTGACTTCAACCCATAGGAGTCCACCAGTAAATCATGAAGTTTATGAAACAATGGAGCACTCATCCGAAACATATTATAACAAGTGCGAGGATTTGCAAGTGTTCTGCGTACCCAGTCAATGCCCCTCTCTACAGGTTGCCTCATTGGAGCTCTCTCACAGAAAGTGGCATAGTGGTGAATGCCACACATCATTGCCATAGCAAAACATTCATTATTCAACTTCTGTTGAGCCAATATCAACTCCTCAACACATGATGGATTTTCAACCTAAAAAACAAAAGTAGAGTTAATGTCAGCAAATAAAAATAAGGATCACATAAACACATTGGATAACTAGGATCATATCACATAATTAAATGGGTTCACATCAAGTACATACAACACATCAAAATTGATAGAAACATTGACACAACATAGATAAATTACACCATCAAAGTCATACAAATAAACTAAAAAAATAGGTTCACATCGTAATGCATGGATACATAAGTTCACACTACAACATTAAACTACTACATCTTAGTGGGAAAAAAAAATCACACCAACAACATAAATTTGTCTCATCATAGTGGGTACAAAGGTTCCAAGCACAAGCCAGAATCCATAAAGTAGCCTTGCACTGCATTGACATCAGTACATCACAAACTAGTTGATATTTTTCTCCCGGCACCATTTCTGCAACCAAAGTAGACGATCTTGTGGTGTGGGAATGTTACAGAAAAACTCCCAGAATTCAGCATCTTTAAACAGTATTCCAGCAACAAAATACTCATTGGTATCAGGTTTGGCTCCACATTCAACAGCCAACTCCTGACATAGCTTCATAGATTTCTGCATTGTTTCTGCCGTCATCTGCTTCGAAGGATTACTTTTAGCGAAGGCAGTCCATTCCGCTAGGATCTTGTTAGTGTTTTCATTGCCAGCAAACCATTTTTCCATGAAATTGTTCATCATCTTCATTGAGGGCTTATGCCTCGTTTCAGAAACTGAATCTATGGTACCACTACTAAAACTTGCCCTCCTGCCGGAATTGATAATAGGACTTGGTGCACTATTGTTACTTTGGCTTTCATCAATGTTACCACCTTCCGCATCAGGATTCATTTCGTCTTGTTCTGATTCATATTGTCCAGCTATATGAGAGGTTGATCCATCTACAGTTGAACCTCCAAACAGTTCTTCAAGTTCATCCAAATACTCTGGAATACCATACTGATACTTCCGAAATTCCCGAGGTACACTTTGTAAGCAACAAATAAACAAATAAATAAAATTGGATATATTAACAGGAAGAACAGCTGGTAGGCAAGCATTAATAATTATTTTACGTACCTCACAGTAATCTGGATCAGTAACAGGCATGCCGTCAGCACAGCCAGCACCAGTCCTCCTATAGGCACCCTTCAAGACAATTGTACAAGCGTGCCCGAGACTATACAGTTTACTATTTAGTTGCGTCCCTCTCGTGCATCGGGCCGGTTGCCATGTAATACTTCCTTGAAATATTTCTATAGCCATCTGTTGTCATAATTCCCCTCCTCCAATTCCCTAATCTCATTTGCTCAACACACAACCGACAGAAAAAATGGAAGTATTTCGTTCCGACCACTTTGCCTTGTCAACTTTCATCTAGTTGAACGAACCCAAGAAAAAATATGCAAATAATTACGTCAAGCAATGCATCAGTATTTTGACATGCTAACATGCCGACAATATCATGCATTATCATAGTTTGCAAAGCCAACCCGGTTGAATAGTCATTCACATGCTAACAAATAATCCAACAATTTTTTGAGATTCAAATTATGCTTACCGAGGGGCTCCATGCAAAACGGCCAAACTCATCATCTTGTTCTTCTAAATTGTTATTGGTGGGATACGCAGGATTATATGAAGGGCTGTTGCGCACCATGCAACTCCAAAGAACTTGGGAGATTTCGATGTCCTCGAGAATTTCCACCGCTGGACCGCGACGTGCCTCTCCCAAGGCCACGGTATGGGCAGCCTGCTGAAAAGACTACCGAACCTCTCCCAAAGGATGGGGGTCCCGCGCGTGCTGCACCGCATGTTCCTCCGCTTGAAGTAGGGATGCCGAAGGGTTGATGATTTCGTGCATCGGCACCTCTGCCGCCAGGCGGCCACCGATCTGAAGGGGGGAGGAAGTCTACCGGCGACCCGTGGCCAGGGTTCATGCATCGGGAAGTCGTCATCGAAGCAAACGATCGGGTAAGCCCGGCACGGTTGGAGTTGTGACCCACTCGATCCATGCCCATCGAGAGGAACGCCGCCGCCGCTCAAACCTCCTAGCCCAAGCCGGGGGAACAAGATCTGGAAGACGGCGAGCATGGACTCGGGATTTAGCCCCGAGACCCCCTCGGGGGAGGTCGCCATGTATCGCCGGAGGCTTTCTATGGCATCGGCGTCCATCCCCGGAGGGAGATCCGGCATGCGGGTGCCGTAGCCCATCCCTACCGGAGGGAGGTTCGGCATGCGGGCGGCTTGGCCCTACATCTCCACCTCGCCCGACGAGGCATGCGGGTGGCGGCATGGCCCTCCATCTCCACCTCGGGGAGATCCGCCATGCGTGTGGCATCGCCCTCCATCTCCATCTCGGCGAGATCCGCCATGGAGGTGGCATGCCTCTGCATCTCCACATCGGGAGATCCGCCATGGAGGCGGCATGCCTCGCCCTGCGGACGGGATTGCGACGGATGGGACCGGTGGAGCTGGAGTTGTTGTTGCCGCTCGGCATAGATCCTACGCCTACGGGTGCCGCGCGTCCGTGGGGTGGTGGTGGGCGGCCGGTGGTCTGGCGGGGGGGGCGGCCGGGGAAGCCGTCGGAGGAAGGAGGAAGTATACTAGAACGCTGTATGTGGCAAGAGCTATACTAGTAGTGACCACGAGTGTGGGGCAAGGGGCAACATATAGGGGAAAGGGTGGATGAAGACGCAGCGTCGTAACAACATATAGCTAGTCCCCTCCAATAATGGTGGTCCTCCACGAAGGGATAAGGCCGACGCCGACGCCTTCTATCTATCCGCGCCTCTCATCCCGTTCCCCACTCCCCCGTTCCAATCCCTAACCCTATAGGAATCGAGCGGGCGATTCGGTGCTCACCGGCGTCAGCTGTCTCCTCGCCATCGTCGTCGGTCTTATGAGGTAGGCTTCCTTCTGCGTCCGGGGAGATGACGAGCGTCGCATCCTCCAGCTCGATCGGCCAGCTTGGTGACCTTCCCAGGATCGACTGCCCCAAGTGTAAAATCAAGGTGATTAGATGCAGGAGCAAGGCCAACGCTGTGTACTACAAGTGCCCGAACCATTTTAAGGTATGCTGGTTGCTTGGCATTAGCTTTTGGGTGGCGTGTGCTAATTGTTGTTGGACTGAGGAAGGAGTCTTTGTTGTTGCAGAATGACAATAGCAATTGTCCATATTACTGGTATGAGGAAGCCTATCTGGAATACCTGCGCAATAATCACCCAGAGCTGCTAAATCCGAGTCTTGCGTAAGAGAAGTAAACACAAATGGTCCGTAAAACCGCCGCGAAGAGGTCAACAATGGCGACTGAAACTCCGGATGTCTCAGATGATGCTGCAGCTTACTGAGTTGAAGGCACAACTTGGTCAAGTGATGATCAAGGTGCTGGATGCGAAGGAAGAGATCAAGAAAGAGATTGCTAAGGGAAACAAGTCTGCACCAGTTTTTACTTGTCAAATTATTTAGGTCTAGTTTAGTTGTTATTTGCCAGTGTTAGTGTGTCGTAATGTAATGTAGGCAAATTGCATACATATGGAAATGAATGTAGTCGCTATCTTCACTAGTTGGAAATGAATGTACTTGCTTTGTTATCGACTCACTCCAGTTGGCTTGGTATTATGTGTTATTCAGCACTTGTGTTTTCATCGAATTCGCACAACATTGATAAAGTAAACATGATAACCAGACAATGGTAACCAGTTGAGCATCTTTTTTTTTAATCAAACATATATTAATTAGCAGCACATGGCTTGGTATTATGTGTTATGCACCACTTGTGTTGTCATCTTGAGCTAAAGCTGATTTGGCTAAAGAGCCTGCCGTGGAGTTCATATTTCTTGCGATCTTGTAAACTTTGCTATCTCAAGGGGTGTTCCTGTTCTTCAGATTGAGAAAAAGGACTAGCTGTTTGCAATCGAGAAAAAAGGAAACATTTTGAAAACCAACGATGGAAGCTGAATGGGGCTGCCAAGGCCGAGATTTGTAGCTTCTGCCATGACCTTAGCTCTTATTGAATCTGATTTGGCTGCAAATCGTGGATTGAAAAAATAGATACTTATTCCTGCTGTTCTGGGGGTGGTTCATTGCTCCATCCGGTGTTGTTGCAAATATTTACAAAGCATTGGATACCTGAAATAGCTTGTATGTTGTTGAGGCATGGTTTGCAGCCATGCTAGCTCTTCAACAATTCTTGACACAGGTCTGCATAGTTCTGAAACTATCGTACTTAACATTCCACTAGACAACAAAGTTCTACTAAAAGTGCAGCTAAAGAACAAGAAAAGCGGTTTCTTCCATGCACATTGCTGTTGCGAGAAAACATATATAGTTATAATTGTTTCCTTTGAGCTTATTGTTTTGCCTGCTTTAAAATTTTCTTTGTATATTTAGACTGTCCAGAAGAAGTACCCAGGACTAGACTCTCTACTGGAGCTCTTGGAATCCCAAATAAAGCGCCAAATCTTTTGTGCCATAATGCCATTGTATTGTTTGAATGTAATATTGGAGATTTTGGTACTCCTGACGGTGAATATAGAGCAAGGTGAAACTGTGACTGCAAATTGTTATACATCAACAATTGAGCTACTGAGATACATTTGTGCTAAGATTTCAGTGGCCCAGTTCCTGCTAACCAATAGTCTAGAGGCCCAAGTTCATCTGCCCCTATCTGAGCAAGCATTTCAGGAATATCAAAGGTTGCAAATTGTTATTACATACAGACAATTCAAGTCCAGGAAAACACAAAAGACACAAAGCATAAAATTTTGGGATATATCTTTTTTTACACTTTCCCTATAACAAGTTTGGGAAAGTGCTGCAACAAATTGAATATTTAGTTCTGTTATGTTTCTTTTTTGGCCTTCTTAGGCCAAGATAATTTTTATAAAAAATCCCTACAGTGGGGGCCTCCCCTGTATTTAATGTTCAAAAAAAGATACATTTGTGCTAAAATCCTGGTATATACTTTTTTCACTATCTGTTTCATTTTTTTAAAACTGATCTCTCCTCACATGTTTCACTGACAGAGAAAATTCAATTTTAATCATAGTGCAAAGCCTGCCATTCTATAGGAATCGACATTATGTTTCAGCATCATATGTCTGTAGAGGTCCAAATAAAGTAGAATGTTAAAGAACAAAGAAATAATTAAGAAGACGAAATTGATCAATAATTGAAGTAGATTGTGCCAACTGATACACAATATATATTGCATGTTACTCAGTTCTAGATTTTGTAACCAGCATCTAGAAAGCAACCAACTATACTGCATGCTAGAGTTAATCATTTCCATCTGCTATCTCCTATCTCTACCAAATAGTAGCTAAATCATTTTGGATTGTAGTAGCATCAAGGGTGCTCGCGTCTAGAATGCCATCAGCAGCGACAAATTAAATTAGCTAGCTCCTATGCTCGAAGTTCATCAGCAGCAGGAAGTTAGCTCATAAGCTCCAAGTTCGGAAACAAATAGTTAAGCAGTTGTGGAGCACCTATACCTGCATAAATGAACAATAAAAGTTAAGCAGCTTGATATATACACTTGTTCTAAACAAACACGGGAGCATTGTTCAATTGCTTACTTGTTTTCGGCGTCTTTTAGCTACCGGCGCATCCTCTGTCCGATCAGATCTTAGGTATGGAGTTAGTTCGCTTGCAGAAATCACAGGTAGGATGGAAGTATCAAACGGAGGGATTTCATTGGTTTCATTGAACTCTACCTCGTCCACTATATTTTCAACTCCCACAACCCGCTTTTTCCCAGGAAGAACAACCTGTCTTTTCTTGTTTCTAGTGTCGCGAACATAGAATACTTGGGAAACCTGACTTGCGAGTACAAATGGCTCTTCCCTGTAACCAACTTGTTCAAGGTCAACGGTAGTGAATCCATAAATGTCTTTCATTACACCATGTCTTCCCTGAATCCATCGGCAACAAAAAATGGGCACCTTGAAGCACGGATAGGATAGTTCCCATATCTCTTCAATCTGACCATAGTATGCTGTCCTCTGCATATTGTTGTCAAAGGCATCCACACGAACAGCACTATTCTGGTAAACACTTTTCTTGTCTTGATCAATGGTGTAAAAGGTGTAGCCATTTATGTCATAGCCTTGATAAGTTGTGACGGTAAAGAAAGGACCCTTTGCCAGCTGTCGAAGCCTTTCATCTACGCAAGAACTTGTGCT
Organism: Chrysopogon serrulatus; assembly: GCA_015844335.1. Classification (NCBI taxonomy): domain Eukaryota; kingdom Viridiplantae; phylum Streptophyta; class Magnoliopsida; order Poales; family Poaceae; genus Chrysopogon; species Chrysopogon serrulatus. The sequence continues at coordinate 102,208 of JADLZL010000010.1, read as the reverse complement.
ACAAAGTCGATCTCTAAACCAAATATTGAACCCACTCATGTGTGCCCTTGCTAACCAAGCCTCGCCCCGGTGCTGATTTTGTTGCCTCAACATGTCCATATGCTCTTCAATGTAAGGTTCCACTTCTGTTGTATGTTCTAACACTAGGAAGTGAGCTCGTTGGAAGTCATCAGGATCTGGAGTAATTTGCTTCTCCCCAATACACCCTCTACCCACTAGCTTCCCTCATTGGCGAGACTTGGAGATGCCGATTGGATTAGCTGGGTCAATGTAACTGAGGCACCAGTCGACCACCTCCTCAGTAGAGTAGCACTGCGCCATGCTTCCCTCCGGATGAACCCGACTCTTGGCATACCTATTCAGAGTGCTCATAAATCTCTCATATGGATACATGTGGTGGAGGAACATCGGTCCCATATACCTGATCTCCTTAACCAAATGTACCATGAGATGCACAGATATATCAAAGAAAGTCGGCGGGAAGTAAGCCTCAAGGAGACACATCACCTCACAAATGTTCCTTTCAATATCATCAAATGATTGTTCATCAAGTACTTTCTGAGAGATTGCATTAAAGAAGAAGCAGAGGCTCATGATTGCCTTGCGGGTTTTCTCTGGCAATATGTTTCGAATACCTACTGCAAGCATTGTTGTGAGCATGACATCGCAATCATGAGCCTTCATGGGAAGCATTTTGTTTTCTCTTGGAGGAACAAGGTTTCGAATGTTGGCTGCATATCCAGAGGGAACTTTGACACTACGAAAGAAATCGCACAATTCCTGCTTCTCTTGTCTGGTTAGGTTTATAGTGGATAAAGCTGGATGGGCACTAGCAGTGTTACGGCACAGCTCGGGCCTTATGTCCAATTCTTCTAGGTCGGCTCTTGATTTTGCATGGTCCTTTGTTTTCCATTTGTCATTCATGAGAGTCCCAAGCAAACTCGCACAGACATTCTTTTTTACATGCATGAGATCAATGCTATGGCGGACCGCTAGGTCTTTCCAGTACGGTAGCTCCCACAGGATTGACATTTTCTTCCACCTCTTCTTATCAGTATGACTCTTTGCTGTTGCTTTGCGCTTTCGATTTTCAAGGACAGTGCTATCATCTGTTTCAACAGTAGGTGAGGTATCCTGTAGCACCTGGTCATACACATGTTGCCCACTGAAATGCCTTGGAGCAGGCCCAGTCTCTCTCGTCCCATCAAATTGACGTTTCATTTGCCTGTACGGATGGGATCTTGGAAGGAAACGTCGGTTCCTAATATAAACCCTCTTCCTTGAGTTATTTAGCCAAATGGTCTCAGTGTCGTCTAAGCAATGAAAGCAGTCCTTTTCTCCCTTGCTTTGCCTAGACACGCTACGATGTCCTGGAATATCAGTGATGGTAGTGAAGAGCATGGCACGTAAGTTAAAACGTTGTTTCCTAAAACCATCATACACACTGATACCCTCTTCTTTCCAAAGTTTAATGAAATCATCAATAAGTGGCCTCAAATACACATCGATGTTAACACCTGGTTGATGCGGGCCAGATATCAAAATTGACATCATCATGTATCTCCTTTTGTTACACAACCATGGTGGAAGATTGTAGATAGTTAACAAAGACAGGCCGACACTATGTGAGCTACTCATGTTACCAAATGGATTCATGCCATCTCGTGCTCGGTGCAAACCGAAGATTCCTTGGCTCATCGGCAAATGATTTATGCTTAAAATCAATGACTCGCCACTGAATACCATCTGCTGGGTGTCGCATGTAATCATCAATCGTTCGCCCATCTGAGTGCCAAGTCAACAGACGTGCATCCCTTGCAGTAGCAAACAACCGTTTTATTCGAGGAATTATAGGGAAGTACCAGACCACCTTTCTTGGGACTCTACGCCGCATCTGCTTGTCATCATCACCCTCATCATTTCTCCGTTTGTAACGAGAGGTTTTTTTGAGATGGGGCATTCGCTTAAGGCTTCATTGTCACCATGAAAGAGGATGCAGTCATTCTTGCAGGCATGAATTTTCTCAAACTTCAATCCCATTGGACAAACTATCTTCTTGGCCTCATATGTAGTCTTGGGTATCACATTTCCTTGGGGAAGCATATCTGCCAGCAAATCTAGCAATTCTCTGAAGCTCTTGTCGGTCCAATGATGTGCTGCCTTTAATTGGAGAAGCTTTAGTGAAGCAAACAATTTTGTATACCTCTCATTGCAATTCGGATAGAGTGGGGTCTTCATATCTTTCAACAGTTGTTCCAGCTTCTTAAACTCCGAACCAGTATACTCATCATAGCCGAAGGCATCACGCACCATATCCTCTAGATTCTCAGCAAGATGGACACCATCATAGTTGGCAGCAATGTCTGCTACATCATCATCACATAGTTCATGATCACCAAAGGGTGCTTCATCGCCACCATCATAAGTATCGTGGAGGCCTTCATCAACATCTTGCGGACCAACATCCTGCATATGTTCTCGGTCATTGATACCTTCTTCTCCATGTTTGTTCCAACATTTGTAGCCTTCCATGAATCCTCGAATTATTAGATGGGCATGAATGGTTAATATATTCGAGTATTGCTTTTCATTTTTACAGTCAATGCATGGACACCAAATAGATGATTTCTGTCCATTCAACATATCAGTCTCTGCAGCTGTTAGGAAAGTTTTAAGGCCATCTATGTATTCATCACTAGCACGGTTACGAAGATACATCCAACGGCTTCGATCCTCCATGGTCTACAAAAGGAAATTGAAAATGGAAGGATATATAGGTCAATTAATGCAAGGAAGTGTCATTAAAAACCAATGTTGGCATAATTAATCAGATGTTTCATCATCATATCTAATTGGACACAATATCACCAAAGGTCAATTATTTAGAAAGCTAAATTAGTTAATCATGAAGTTCTTGCTGAACTCACACCTTAATTTGCTTTCTGCGTGGCCAGTACTGGAGAATGTCTATATGTAAGCTGTACTTTAGATATCGCCGATAATTCAATATGGAAGAGCACACCCGGGCTGCTGATGGAGACAGAATTCATTAGAACCACGTATGGCTGGCTGGATTAATTAATTCCAACTAGCTGGCAATATATATGCTGCACAGAAATTACGATGGTATTAGATAGTAGGAATGACTTTGGTCATTACCTTAGCTGAGCTGAGCACAAGCCGTACGTTGAGCAAGGATGAGGTGGATTTTTTTTACGGCGTTGGCTGTGGATGAGGAATGGGGACAGCCAAATCTCGAGCTCCCGCTAGCTCTGCTGAATATGGCCGGTCAGACAACACCGCCCACCGACTGATCCAGCCGCCGTCACCGGCGTCGCTCCCGCGCCGCGCGCCGCTAGCTATTGCCCCCCGCGCCCCGGCGACAGAGCTAGCTACGCGTGCGCGCCCGGCCGGCCGGCCGGACTGCCGCTGGGCCTCAGAGCGCGGTAAAACGGCGGCCGGCACGTGTGCTGAGCCCTGAGCTGAGTTGATCTTGAGCGCACCCTAGCTAGCTAGGATGTCGTTCGCGGTCCGCCGCCGGCGACTAAGCTGCAACTGCTTGGCGCGCGCCGCCCGCCGCCCCCGACAGCCGATGGGCCTCAGAGGCGCGCCAACCACGGCGGCCGGCGTGCCGAAGCGATCTCAGTTGAGCTCGATCGAGCTCACCCTAGCTAGCTAGCTGGTCGTGCTCGCCGCCAGCCCGGCGTCCGCCGGCGGGCTCTCCCCTCTCGGCCGCGCGCGTCTGAAACTCGATCGATCTTACTATAGTAGCCAGCTGATGCAGCATGTAATTAATTAATAATTAATTGAACTGTAGCACAGAGAGAGGAGGGACGCGCCTACAGAACAAGCGTCCAACATAGCATAAAAATTACAGACGCGTTTTTGAATATGAGTCTGTACCAAATCCCGAGTCAGATGTGAGCAATTAAAGCGCGTCTGGATCTCTACAAGCATGAGGAAGCGCGTTAGGACAGACGCGTCTTTATACGCCAAGGGTGGCATACATTCTGTTGCGGATTTACTACAGACGTGCGTTATAAACGAGGGTCTGTAGTCATATATCACAGACGCTTGTTCTACCGGCGTCAGACGCTGCTGCTGGTGGGTTTGACTGTTTTTTACATAGTGATGAGGGTGTGGTATATGTGCACATCAAAATACCGTTTACACATATGCAAGGTTAGTAGCACATTAATTGATATTGTTATATATGATGGATCACCGGTTCGTAGTCCTATTAATAGTCCTTTTTTAGGAAATGGAAATATATATTGAGACTACATTTTACGTAGTAATAATAAGGAGCACTAACAATCACGTATATATATAAGGCTTTGAGGGTGCCACAAACCATGAATTAGATACTACTATACTACTAGCAGAAAGATGGAATGTTTTTTTTCTCGAATACGCAAAAGGTTTGCGCATCATTGTATTAAGGTAGAGTTTGGGACGAAATTACATGATTTTGCGCCGGTTGATTGGATTAGCGTTGCGTGCCCACCACGACGCTAAGGTATGGAACCGACTACTCGCGAACTAGACTCCCTAGGTTGTGCGCCCCAGCCTCGACCCATTGGTCGGCAGTGTGCTTAATTAAGGCTAGGAGATCAGAGACCGTGGTATTGGAGTTCCTAAAGCATCTAGGGTTGCGCTCCTTCCACGGGTGCCTGGACAGTTGTAATCCAATCAACTCACAATTCGTACCCTAGTGAAATAAAAATAACTCTGCACTGCTAACTCAAAATACTCCTGAAAGATTTTGTAGGCTACATTACCCAAAAAAAATCCAACCAGTTGCAGGAAGGCAACATCTACAGTAGGAGTATAATATAATTTAAAAATACAACCTCCAAGTAATCTGTGCACAATTCAGCAAACTTACCCTTTTATCATGATCTTTAGTATTCTGATCATTGCAGAAGTTCAAATCACCAAAAGAGTCATCAGCATAACTAAGCTTTGGAGAATATAACACCCCAAATGGAGGAGAGAATTTGCTAGGATCCCTGAAATACAGAAACGAGGAGCTATACTCAGTTGGCAAGCCTATGGAAGAAGTTTTCTGGCTACCTGTAGATTCAGCTTGGTTCAGAATTGCAAAACAACTTAAGGTGGCTGCTACACGATATATATTGCATAACAAATACATGTTTGTGCATGACTAATCACAGCCTACTATTTGTAAAATTTCTGCAGGTCACACTTGAAAGATGCAACGACACTTTCTACTTACCGACAACTCCACAAGTTGTCTATGGGCTAAGAGGATCATCAGCTGACACGTTTCTTGACAACGCAGAATACAGAAAGTTCCTTTTCAGAGAATTTGGGGTGTCAACAGTAGATGAGGAGAGCGCAGCAGTGGTGATGGTGAGTTTTAACAGATTATATGTCTCTTACTTTTCATTTATATGCCTACCAATATTTACAGTACATCCCAATTATGTAACTTAAGATAGCGCTACAGTTAAGTGAACTCCCTTACTGATTCAACAGAAAACAACATCGGCTGGCATACCTGTCATTGTATTCCGAGGAGTATCTGATTTGGCTGGAGGGGAACCAACATGGTCGTCAACAAGCTTGATGAACCTGGCATCTATTAATGCATTAAAAGTGGCAGTTGAGTTCATCGCTACACTTGGCAAGCAGAAGTCGACCGTATCAGTACAGAGGAGTGATAACTAAACAAAATAGGTTTCAAAGCAATAACTAGAAGTTATGTTCAGAATGGTATGAAATCTTCTGGCTTCAATTGATACGTCCTCTCCAATAAAGGGATAAGAAGTTTTAGATACATAGACACACTGTAACCACGCCTCTGGCTATGATCTGTTTTCCAGTGTAAATTTTGGGGTAACACGCTAGAAGAAAATGGTGATACAAATATTTCAATTTTTAGAAGGATATCATCTGATGCAATATCACTTGATTCTTATAAAGAACTATCGACTTGGTTACTAAAAACACAACCCACAATACTTATGCAATAATTAGAGAAAAAACTTCTTTCTTCAGTTACCAGTGCTGATTTCATCATGTACATTTAGTTCCAAACAACACATGAAGATGAAGAACAGTGTCATCATTCCTCAACAGACAATCTTTTGCGACTAATTTTGTATGGAAGTAAAAAAAAAAGGAATGTATTAAGGACCAAGCCGAAATCTATAACTCTACAAAAGGTTCCCTGCAATGCTGAAGAGATTATAAGAGGTGCCGAACATTCTAGCCTAACCAAGTACCACAATTCAAACATCCTCTACAGAGCCTATAACAAAACATGGTATACACTCCTTAGGAAATCAATCATTGGCAGTTCTAAGTCTGACCATCACAATAGAAAATTGAACATAGAGAATGCTCTGACTGATCAAAACGCGATGTGTGCCACAGATAGAATAGTTAGCATTACCCGTTAGTCTGGCGGGCATCCGGTCGAACACCCTGCGCGCGTTGGCTGGGCAGTGGCACTTGAAGCACAAGTTGGCGAGCGCGGTGGCGGCGAAGGGCTCGCCTCGAGGCTCCCGCCCGGCGAGCTGCGCGTGGGGACGGCCCGGCCCGTGGCGAGGTCTGCGCCCGCCGCGCAGAGCTTGAGGAGCCCCGCGTGGAGGTGCGGAGGAGAAGGGGGACATGGTAGCGAAGGCGGCGAGCGCCCGTAGGAGCGTGCCGCCGCCGCCCTGACCCTAGAGGGAGGAGACGGAAAACGGCGACCGGAGTCCGTAGGGATGCGGTGGCGCGCGGGGCCCACTTGCCTCGAGAGCATCAGCCCGCTCTAGCTTCTGGGTCAGGTCCAACTGATACTGGTTTTATATTTTTGGGCCAAACAATTTCTTAAAACAAATTCTCCTGGTTTCTTATTTTCTGTATTAACGGAAGTACCAATGTACCATCAATGCAAACCGCTACTACACAGCCTTTAAGAAAGAGAGAAAACATGGTATACGCTCCTTGGCAAATGGCAAATCATTGGCAATTATATGACTAGCCATCACAAAGAAAATTGAACATAGAGAACGCTCTGATCAAATTAAAACATGATGCGTGCATAAATAGAATAGTTAGTTTTACACCTGTTAGTTGAATTTATAGTAGTATGTTCTGTACAAGCTGTGTGAATTCTCCTATAAAATCTCAAAAATGAATATTAGACTGCCTTCAACATTTGACTACCAGTAGTCTCCACATGAACATTAAGATCGGCTTCACCCGCCCCGCTTTCCCTCTCAATTGCTCCTTCCGTTCAGCTGTTAGGATTGGCTTGAGCTCCACCCGGTATCTCCTTTCCTACTCTTCCATTGAAGATGAGTCCGACACATCTCTGCTCTACTCTTTGCCTCCTTCCTCGATCTTTTCCTTTCGCCTATCTATAAACCTTGACGAAGCTCTTAGCTCGCAAGCAGGACTACTCGCGGTAAGCCATGCTCAACCCTCAACCTTGAGTAAGAACTCGGGGAACGAAATTGATGTGCTCTAATCTGTACCCTTGTGCCCCCAATTGTAATGGGATTATGGCTTGAATCAAAGACAGTGAATGACATTCTTGGCCAAGGGAATGATCGATATTCCAGCTGTGATCCAGTCCCGGAGTAGAAACTAAAATAAAAGAACAATGTTAATGTTCCATGTTTGGAAAACAATATTCTACGTTCAGAATATAACACTGTGTTCAGGGAGCGTAAAGAAAATAAAAATATAATAAAATGAACAACAAAATAAATAAAAATAAAAAAATATTGTTCAGAGGAGAACAATATTCCATATTCAGGAGATCAATATTTTAGGTTCAGGAGAAGAAAGGCTATAAGCACAATATTTCATTCTAATAATAGTAGAAAGAAAAAAAAACTAAAAGGGATATGAAACAAATTTTAAAATAAAAATAAAAATTAAATGACATAAATAATAAAAGCATAAAATAACAAAGGAAGTGAAAAGGCAAAGGAAAAAAAATGCTACTGTTTTTTATGAGAATTACACGATACAAACGCATACGCTCACAACACGCACGCACACTTATCCTATGAACACACGCACGCAAACCCTACCCCTATGAGCACCTCCGAAGAACTAAGTCAGCACATTTAGAGATTCCCGAAGTCATCACTGCCACTTAAAGTATAACGCCGATAAATCCTGGAAAAATCCCAGAAAAATGTGCAAGCGCTAGGATTTGATCCCTGGTGGGTAGTATCCCACTAGATAGTCTTGTTGTTTGTAGTGTTATAAGCAGTTGGGCCCAAATATAAAAGGACCTATTAGGTCTGTTGGGCCAAAACATGCAGGCCACGAGGACCATGAATGGATTTTTCCATCCACCAGTATATTCTGCCGAGATATATTGAATCAAGGACCACAGTTTGGTTGGCATGATATCGGCAGCCAGCCATTATTTGTAATCAAGGTCAAGAGCACAAGCAGCCAATCTGATTCACAATACAGTTTAACCAAATTAATCTACTATACCTAAATAGGAGGAACCCACTAGCTGAATTCTCTGCGATGTCATAAAGCCACGTCATCAGAGGACCCCACAAGTCACTAGCAAGCAAAGTCAGTTACAGTTTGCGGATGAAAAGTCCCTTCCCATTAGTTTCCAGTTGTGCACGACTCATGCGACTCTTCATTCCAGGAACTGAATAGCCATTCTGTGCAAAATGATCTCCCTCTATGTCTTCCACTCTCTCCAACTACGAGTTGCAATCCTTTTCAGCCAGTCGGCAAATGCAAACCTGCATCACTTCACAAGCACGGATGGTCTCCAATGGGCGCCTGGGCTACTTCAGCTGCTTCCTGCAGACACCACCGGTGACCATGGATGGGCTCCAATGGTCGTGCCTGTCGCTGGTGCACCTGCATCACTCGCCCATCCGCAGTACTGCACCCATCATGGTTCTCCCTCCCTTCAGTATCATGCTGCTTGCCTGCGTCACAACGAAACTGATCGAGAAGGGGATCCAATCACGTGATGAAGAGGGAGAAATTGAGCAGGCCGCATGCCATGGATAAGACAAGGGCACAGGGCAGTTCAATCATTCCTCTTTCTTTTACTTTTCCATACATTTTTTTCTCAAATCTAATATACAAGAACGTTGCTCTAGGTCATGCTGTTGGGAAGAGGGCAATCATGCGATGTCTACTGGCTATATCTCTAAGAAGCTCCAAAAATGCATTTTTATAGCTTAGATGGTGCCTTTGTCTTTTTATCATATAGATAGATCCATTTATTTGTTTATCAAGAGATATGCATGCAGTTTTTGGTAGATACGTGTTTTTCCGAGCTTCTCCGTTACTCAAGGTGGATCATTGTTTTTCATTAAAATATCCTAAGATCATGAACTAAGCTAAAGGATATTCCACGCTCATTCTAAACAGCTGTTCAACTGACTAATTCTGTGCTGCCACTATAATATATATTCCCGCGGCAACGCGCGGGGTACTATCTAGTTTATATAAACGTGCGTTAATATTTATCATGCCTAATAAGTATTATTAGATTATGTCATATAATTATATTTCATAGGATGATTTTTGGAGTGATGAATATTTTTTATGAACATAGTAAGGCTTAATAAGATAGTTGAACTTAAAATCAAAATTAGAATTGCATCCTTTTTGGAACAGAGGTGTAGTAAAAAAAAAAAACTGAAGATCAATGCCTCCATCAATCACTTGCCCCTTCTCTTCTCTTAACTACGTACATTGCATTGACACACCACAGAGATTCACAGAGCATCGATCGTCCCTTCCTCAACCTTCACCCTGCCCCTGCATTATCTCCTACACTTCAGCAGAGCAGGCACTCCACTACATGTGATGCCCGCCCTACGTCGACGAGACCTCGTGCGCTGGAGAGACCTCCAGCAACTTCACCCATGACGCATTGGCGTGTCCTCTGGCCCCTTTGTTAATCTCTCTGGTAAATGTATCTGCGCTAATCGATCTGCTCCTCTCCTCCCTCTCCCTGCTGTCAACTGCACATGCTAACATGCATTGATGCATATGGCTGATGACTGTAGTTAGAGCAGAACCCAGCCACCAACGCACGTTCTCTTCTTCCTACTCTGACAACTCCAATCTCTCTGGAATTCCGGACTTAATTTTTCCATGCTGAGTAATCCATTTCTCTGGGATTCCGGATTTTTCCCATGGTAGATAATTTATGGAGATATCATTTTAGTCATTACTTAGTTCAGAAAGGGGTTTTCATCCATGGTTTTTGCTCCCCCTCGCTTATCTCCTGTCCGTAGGATTGCGGTCGCTATCGTACGTTACGTTGGGAAAGACCGGTCGATCGGGGGTCGGGGAGGCCGGGAGGGGGGAGCCTGCATGGCCGGCCTCTCAACTGCCAACTAGCTAGGAAGAGCGCGAGGCGTAGTAGCCACTGACGCCCTGCAGGAGGATCGAGATGAGCTAGCTAGCTGCCCTCGGCGATGGGTGAGGTCGGACGCGGCCCTCGATCGTTGGACAAGACCAGGTGGAGTAGGTGATGAGGCTAATGGGACAGCCGCCGTTGACGCGGGCGATTAAGGGAAGCAAAGCTTGAGCCTTGGCCGCCGCGCGCGTCGAGGGCCCAGGGTGGAACGACGAGGAAGAAACGAGCCCTAGCCAACGTGCAGGAGGAAGAGGCACACGCCTGATGACAGCTTTGATCCAGACGCGACGGTACGGTAGGTGGAAGAAGCTTAATAATAAGATAATACTATATGATAGATGGTATCCATATTAGTTTTAGACGAAGATCATTGGATTGGTACTCTTTTGTACTTGTATATAGTTGAGTTGACAAGTGACATGGCAAATTATAGAGAGCAATTGTGGTCGTTTGATTATATTTGGTAGACTACCTAGCGCAATACACACGTTGTTATTTGTCCTGGAAATACTATTCTTCTTAGCAATAATATGCAAATCTTTTGCATATTTAAGAGAAAAATAATATTTCTATTGGACACGTATCCATCTCCTATTGGGTCTGCAACTGCAGGTCAACCGCGCAACCGACGATTTACTCAACATCTCAACATATTACAAAAAATAAACAAAGGAAAGACTTAATTAGAGCTTTCACATGGACGGAGAAAGTGATCTCCCTCCCTTCCTCATTCACATTGGCGGATCCACGGGGGGTGGTGGTGTGGTTCATAACTATAATGTTGTAGTTTATACGTATATTGCTGTAATTTAGCCTCTAATCTACCACTAATCTCTAGCTTTAGTCCTTAATCTTCATTGTTTAGCGCCCTCCCCCCCCCCCAATGCTCATCCTGAATCCGCCACTGCTCATTCAGTCATCGAATGATCACCAATATATATCTATACACCGGCCTACTACACCTCAGCAACAAGCATTAACATGGAGGGCGCCGTGGTGGTGGCGACTGGCGGGGCCATGGCGGTGGCGGTCCTGCTCCTGCTGTGCGCCTTCATCTACGCATTGTGGTTGTCTCCGGCCGCCGCCAGGCGCCGCCTCGTCGGGGCCGGCTTCGACGGGCCGCGCCCGTCCTTCCCCTTGGGCAACCTCCCGGAGATCACGGCCTCGCTCTCGCTGCAGGCGGCCCAGGGTGCCGCCGCCAAGAAGCCGCAGCCGTGCTCCTCCTCCGCCGTCTCCAGCGACATCCACGCCGCCGTGTTCCCCTACTTCGCCCGGTGGCGCGACTCCTTCGGCAAGGTGTTCGTCTACTGGCTGGGCACGGAGCCCTTCCTGTACGTGGCCGACCCGGAGTTCCTCAAGGCCGCCACCGCCGGCGCGCTGGGCAAGCGCTGGGGGAAGCCCGACGTGTTCCGCCGCGACCGCATGCCCATGTTCGGCAGGGGGCTCGTCATGGCCGAGGGCGACGAGTGGGCAAGGCACAGACACATCATCGCGCCGGCCTTCTCCGCCACAAACCTCAACGTACGTACAGTTCGCTCGGTCCTTGTTGTTAATTTGCTTTGTCTTCTTCTGCTAGCTGCTTTGATATTCAACTGGTGATGATGCTGACGATGGTGCATGCATACATGCATGATACGTGCAGGACATGATCGGGGTGATGCAGGAGACCACCGCCAAGATGCTGGCCGAGTGGGGCGACGCCGTGGCGGAGGGGCAGGGCGCCGTCGTGGACGTGGAGCGCGGCGTGGTCCGCAACGCCGCCGAGATCATCGCCAAGGCCAGCTTCGGGGTGGCGGACGACGAGGCCGGCGCGCGGGTGTTCCAGAAGTTGCAGGCCATGCAGGCGATGCTGTTCCAGACCAACCGCCTCGTCGGGGTGCCGCTGGCGCGCCTGCTGCACGTGCGTAAGACCTACGACGCCTGGCGCCTGGGCCGCCAGATCGACGCGCTGCTCATGGACATCATCGACGCGCGCCGCCGACGCCTTGGCAGCAGCCAGCACCAGAAGCAGGGGAACAAGGACCTACTGTCGCTGCTTCTCGCCGGCACGGAGGCCACGGCGGGCGCGGAGCGGCGGCTGACGACGCGGGAGCTGGTGGACGAGTGCAAGACCTTCTTCTTCGGCGGGCACGAGACCACGGCGCTGGCGCTGTCGTGGACGCTGCTCATGCTCGCCGCGCACCCGGACTGGCAGGACGCGCTGCGGGAGGAGGTCAACCGCGAGCTCGGCGACGACGACGACAAGGAGCTCGACGCCGCCGCGCTTGGCCGCCTCACCAAGATGGGGTGGGTCATGAGCGAGGTGCTGCGCCTCTACCCGCCGTCGCCCAACGTGCAGCGGCAGGCGCTGGAGGACGTGGCGGCGGAGAGCAACAAGTCCACCGCCGGCGCCGGCGCCGTCGTCATCCCTCGCGGCACCAACATGTGGGTGGACGTGGTGGCCATGCACCACGACGTGGAGCTGTGGGGCGACGACGCGCACGAGTTCCGGCCGGAGCGGTTCGCGCGGGACCCCGTGCAGGGCGGGTGCCGCCACCGCATGGGCTTCCTCCCCTTCGGCTTCGGGGGCCGCATCTGCGTCGGCCGCAACCTCACGGCCATGGAGTACCGCGTCGTGCTCGCCATGCTGCTGCGACGCTTCCGGCTGTCGGTGGCGCCCCAGTACCGGCACGCGCCCAAGATCATGCTCTCGCTCAGGCCGTCCAATGGCATCCACCTCCACCTCACGCCACTCACTGCTACGACTACGACTGCTGCTGCCGCCACGTCATCATCGGCCTAGCTACCTACCTACCTGGGCTGGAGTACTAATAATGCTGCAGGACAAGCAGTGCGCCGGCAAGGAGTTGGTGGTGCTTATCGCGCGCCTCCTCGTAGCCGCCGAGCTCTTCCTCCGCTACGATTAATCCTTGGACGTCCAGGTCGGCGCCTCCGCGCTGGGGTCGTCGCTGACCATCACCTCGCTCAAGAAAGCCACCTTCTGATCGAGCGAGCTCGCTGGAGCCGGAGGCGGCCACGTGCACTTTTCTTTTTTATTTTTACATACACTAGTCCGTACAATAATACTACGTAGTACATGATGGCTCACTACAGGAATTCATAGCTTTGCCGAGTACCCAAAGCACTCGGCAAAGGCTCTAAAACACTCGGCAAAGCCTTTGCCGAGTGTAGCTCTCGGCAAAGAGCCGTCGGCAACGCCCTCTTTGCCGAGAGCTATTTCTGCACTCGGCAAAGGATTTGCCGAGTGCCAAGACGGCTCTCGGCAAAGAAAAAGTGGCCCTTAACGGCGCCATGCGTTGACGGTTGTTTTGCCGAGTGCCCGTGACGCCGCACTCGGCAGAGAATTTTTATTTTATTTTTTTTGGAAAAGCTTTGCCGAGAGCCTGGCGGGAGGGCTCTCGGCAGAGAATTTTTTTTTTTGAAAAGCTTTGCCGAGAGCCTGGCGGGGGGGCTCTCGGCAAAGTTTTTTTGAAAAAGCTTTGCCGAGAGCCTTGCTTTGGAGGGCTCTCGGCAAAGATTTTTTTTTAAAAAAAAAAATCTTTGCCGAGAGCCTTGCGGGAGGGCTCTCGGCAAAGAATTTTTTTTTTTTTTTGAAAAACCTTTGCCGAGAGTGCTTGGAGGGCTCTCGGCAAAGATTTTTTTTTTTTTTTTAAAAATCTTTGCCGAAAGTGCTTTGACCACTGCACTTTTCCAGTGTCTACAATCACGGTACGAGATATCTCCTTGGCATATAGCTGGCGAAAGAAATAGCTCAACTCTGCCATGACTAGGCAAACATGCTCAGCAAAATAGCCTCGAACCATCGCTGGGAGAAGGCGTTCAATCCAGATACGGTAGTCATGACTCTTCATCTCTAAGACTCGCAGAGTTTTTAAGTTCACTCCTCTCCTCAGATTAGCTGCGTATCCATCAGGGAACATTATAGTCTGTATCCATTCTAGAACTTCCCTTCTTTGTGGTCTTTTCAATATATAATCGGCCGGAGGTCTTGTCCATGTCTTGCCGCGTCTAGGAGGCTTCATCTCTAACTTTGGTCTGTCGCACAACATTGCCAGATCCACTCTAGCCTTAGGGTTGTCCTTCGACTTTTCAGGAATGTCCATGATTGTTCCCCAGAGTGCTTCGGCGACATTCCTTTCAGTGTGCATTACATCAATGTTGTGCGGAAGGAGAAGATCATCAAAATACGGTTTTCGATATGCAAAGATTTGCATACCTACAGCCATATCTCTTTCGAACGGGAGACGCCTAACTTGGTGACGTGACCTATGACCCCGATACGGAAACAGGTTGTACCTTAGGTGGCGGTGCGGTCGGGCTAAGCGGGGCCGTGGCGAAGCCGGTGCAGTGTGATGAGGCGACGCCGTGCAGGCAGAACCGCAACGGCGACGAAGACAATCGGGGTCAACTCGAGTGCGCCTCCAACAGGGTCTTCTCTGCAAAATAAAAGGAACACACATAGCATTAGCTCAAAATTTGGACAACACCTCCCCTGCACGGTGACAATACCCACACCTGCAATAAGACACATATAACGGCTCGATGGCCGGATAACCACATCGACGGCTCGATGGCCGGCTTCGAACGGCTCTTTACCTTCGGGGAGTGATGACGGCTCAACCACGGCGAGCGTCGGCAGCCGAGCAGCGAGACCTCTCTTCCCCCCTCCTTTCTTCTCCCTCTTTCCTCCTTTCTCCCCTTCTCTCTCCTTCTTCCTCCTCCCTCCTTCCTTCTTCCTTCCTCCTTCACACCCCTCCCTTCCTCCTCCCCCTCCTGGCCGGCGGCTGGCCGAGCTTCTTCTTCTGGCTTGGCCGGCCGCCCGGCAGCGTGGCCGGCTGCCGCTTCTGGCGCCGGCGGCAGCGGGGCGTGGCCGGCCCGGCGGTTAAAACGGCCCGGGGGCCAGCGAACATGGCCCAGGCCGGCGGCTGCTGGCGCCGGTGGCGGCTGGGGCAGGCGGCGCGGGGCCGGCTGCCGCCGGAGGCGGGGCCGCGAGGACGGAGGCGAGGCCGGTGGCGGGTGGGCGGCCGGCCGGGCCGGGCCCGGGCCCTCGTGGGCGCTGGCGGTGTCTTGGGCGAGGCCGGCCGGGGCGTTGGCGCGGCGGCGGCGGCGTCGGCGGCGTCGCGGCTGCGGTGCAGCGTGCGTGCGGGCGTGTGTGTGTGGCTGCGTGTGTGCGTGGGAGTGAGACAGAAACGGCTACAGTCGCGCGCGCTTTGCCGAGTGCCGCCGATCGGCACTCGGCAAAGCCAATATTTCTTTAAAATGCCCCCCCTTTGCTGAGTGCCTAGGGTTAGCACTCGGCAAAAGAGCTTTATCCGTTTTAAAAAAAAAAATTCAAAAAAAATGCAGAATATAATATTTTTTTTTTTAATTAGGTACCTCTTTGCCGAGTGCCTTAGGGCCAGCACTCGGCAAAGAGCCTTATCCTGGCAAAGCTTTTTAGAAAAATTGAAAAAATTTCGGTGAAAATACAATCCTTGCCGAGTGCCTGGCGGGCGGGCACTCGGCAAAGAGGAAACCAGTTTTTTAAAAAAAAATTAAAAAGCTTGAAGTATCCTTTGCCGAGAGCCCTGCTGGAAGCTCTCGACAAACAGTCTTTGCCGAGAGCAAACCCTAGGGCTCTCGGCAAACATTGACAAAAAAATAATTTAAAAATAGCAAACAATTTCAAAAAATTGCCAAATTTTTACAAGAGCACTTTTATTCTGTACTTTGCTCATGGAAAAAGTATTGACATCTAAATCGACCGCGGAAAATGCACGAACTCCGATTCATCCGGATTACTTTAGATGTTTATAAAACTTCTTCGGGGATTGTCGGATTCAAACGCGACGTATGTGACAACTTATTCGAAACATTGTCAAATTTTTATCACAGCCTCGGCACATGAAATGATGACACGGTGACAAATTTCATGATTTTTTGAATTCATATGCTTTTTTAAGAATTAAAAAACGGTGAGCCCGCAAGTGGGTCGTCATGTTTCATGACTAAGCTCTTTAAAATTTTAGGTCAAAGTCTTAGGACACCCCTAACATACCATAAATAACGCTAATATCAATTTTTTAGCCACTAAAGTCCATTATTAGATGCACGTGCAATTCAAATTTTGATTTTCCCAAAAATTATAATGAAATGAAATAAACTTCTAGAAATTAGCAAAACACCTGAAAAATAGGCCATATTTGAAAATATAGTATAATATAATGTGAAAAGGCTAAACAAAAAATTGGATGGGAAAAATCAAAAAAATTTAAACTTTGCCGAGTGTTTGCACGAAAGCACTCGGCAAAAAGACCATGGTTTGCCGAGAGCTAGCCCCTAGGCACTCGGCAAAGGCCCAAGTTTGCCGAGAGCCTAACGGTTGGCTCTCGGCAAAGATTGACGCCGTGGCTTTGGCGGCAGCCTTTGCCGTGGGCTTTTCTTTGCCGAGCCGCCCCCTCGGCAAAGGCTGTTCTTTTGCCGAGTGCCTTTTGTTGTGCCGAGTTTTTTGTTTTATGGAGAGCGGCTCTCGGCAAAGAGGCCCTTTGCTGAGTGCCCGAGGAAAAGCTCTCGGCAAAGCCTCGAGCACTCGGCAAAGAAGCCGATTCCGGTAGTGGCTAGTACGTTTGGCCCAACTCAAGTGACACTAGTTATGTCCTTTTTTACGCGTGCGTATCAAGTAAGTATATGCGATCTGATACATACATATGTTATAATGGTGCAAATAGATAATAACAATGAAAATCCAAAAAGATTTCTGCAAATCCTTATTGTTGTCGCCCAATATTTATGTATGTTAATGATGGTGCGGGTTATTCCCCTTTCACAAGTTGCACTCGAACATGGTTACTACCATTATAATTTATTATTTTTTTAAAAAAAAAAAGGTTACAATGCTATTTCGGTTTTTTTCGTGCTTGACATTTTTTCAGATATATAGCAATGAAAATAAAATTTCAGATAACAATGTTATGAAATGTATTTTTGTAAAAAAAAAATTTAAAGCCATAACTATGAAAACTATTTATTAGAAATTTAATCAGACATGAACTATTTTGTTGCATCCATTTTTCTGGACGAAGGAAGTAAGAAATTTGTTGACAACCACCGTCGTGACACACATCACTTTGCATTGACAGATGATGGGGCGAGATCAGTGTGAGAACATTATCGAACTACTACTACTACACCGTCGCCTACCAAATAGGGTAGATATGATATAAAAGGCGCCAAATCGGGAACGCCGCGGAGATGGTCGCATCCCAAAATGGGTGCCACGCAAAATCTGGAACGCAGCGGACGACGGAGCATCCAAAAACAGGCTGAAAGAAAAATTGGTAACCGATTCAAGAGGCTGAACGGTATGCGAGTGGTCGCCGTGCACCGTCGTCTTCGTGCACCACCATCGTTTCGCAAGCAACTCCTCCTCAACAACGTGAAAGAAAACTCTCCATTTGAACGCCATTGTTTCCTGGACACCAGCTTCCCGTCGTCTGGCGTTTTAGCCAAGTGTTTCCCGCCGCCAGCACCAGCTTTTTTTTATAGACACTCCCCGTAAACCACCACAAGGTTCAGTCAGCAAAGCTCGATCTGAGCTACGTACGAGGCTACATGGCGGCGGCGGCGGCGGCAGCGTTCATCTCCGGCGTTCCAACGGCCCGCGGCCGCATCGTCATCAGGAACCCCGAGGCCCGGCCCTGGGGCAGGGCGAGACGCCCTCAACGCCAAGGGGAGCTCACGCTCACCTGCAGGTATGTATCCGAGTTCAAACCCTGATTTGCCGCGCTGTATTGATTCAAGTATCACGATAACAGCAACCACCAACTTAGGAGAGCAAGCAGCTAGGGGAGAAAAAGCACATTTTTTTTAAAAAAAAAACTAAGAATAACATAAGCATGCACCCGCGCGCGCTGGCAGAGAGGAGAAAAGGAGGCAGTAGGGAAAGAGATAGATCGACGGTGGGGGAGATGAGGTTGCGGTGGCTTGGCGGAGGAATGCCATTGAAGAGGTGGAGCACTGTAGCGACCGCAGCGAGCCGGGAGGCCCGAGCGGTGATACGCGAGGCGCATCGGCACTAGTGTTTGAAAAAAAAAATTACATCATCGCTTTAAACCCCTCAACTACAAAACCAGTTTTTTTACCTTCTAAACTTTTTAAATTGGTCAAATTATCCCCTGAAGTGATTTTAAACGGTGTTCTACTATAGTAACATGGTTTTCTCTTTTATTTATTTCGGCAAATCTTTGAAAAACTCATAGTGAATAAAACACAGGAAAACATAGTAAATAAAAACTTTATATTAAAACATATTATATTATATGTTGATTGTGTAGATATCTACACAATCAATACATAATATAATATGTTTTAGTACAAAAGTTTTTATTATAAGTTTATATCTATGTTTTTCTACAATTAATTAGAATAATTCATAGCTGCAATTTCTATGGTCTAATTATGGTGAAATTTTTATTATGGGCTAATTGTTGTATAATTGATCTGTAGTAAAAATTTTATGCTCATTGAAACTTAGTCATAAATTTATTTATATTTAATAAGCATAAACCTAAATAAATCTATAACTAAGCTATACATGATCCAATGAGTATAAATTTTTTTATTACAATTAAAGCATATAACTATGAATTATTCTATTTAATTATAGGAAATCATAGATATAAAGTTAAAGCAAAAACTTTGTACTAAAACATAACATATTTTATGCTCACTGTGTAGATTTACTCACGTGGAGTCCAACAAAATTAGAATTTTTATTTTATGATTTTTCTATGATTTACTATAATTTAAAAAAAATTGGCCAAAATTAATAAAAACAAGAATACAAAACCACATTATAGTAAAACCACCGATCAAAACCGCTTTGGGGGTAATTTGACCAGTTTGAAAAGTTCAGGGATAGAAAAACCGGTTTTGTAGTTGATGGGTTAAGTATTCCACCCCTCATAGTTGAGGGGGTGATATAGACTTTTTTATAAAAAAAATTATAGGTGGGACGAGTTCTAACACCGCTAGAAAGTCACAACTCTAGGATAATATTTGTCCTAGGATTTAAATAAGTTATGGGTCAAGCCCAATTAAATCCGACAAAAGCCACCACCATCCTTCTATTTCCCACCAAGCCCCTAGGGTGGCTCCGTCACTAGCGAATCAGCGCCTTGGAGAAGAGAGAGAAAAGGAGAGTGAAATGCGGAGAGGATTAGGGTTCAGGTAAGGTGGGAGATCTCGGGTCAGGTAGGGGCCTCTTTGCAAAATCTCCAAGCCAAACAAAAATGAGTCAATCCTCGAATATTCTCTTCTTCACGTTGGAATACAATTTATAAAAAGGGTTTAAATGAAAAGTATTCCAACGTGCACACCGTTTAGGGACGTCTGATTTTTCAAAGAACTGAAGGGCTTTTCTGCAAGATAGGTAGAGACACGTGTCGATGCACCGAGGAGCCATAAAAGTTCCGAATGTCGTGCTGCGAGCTAAACGGAGTAGGTTTTAAACGACCTCAATGAGACCATATTAGTACTATCATGGATGACTTTGTATCAAGGAAGATTAAAAAAGAAATTAAGTAATTTAATATATATAAATTGTTTCACAAAAAACACTTTTTATACATACATTATATATAAATATGTTGGATATATTATTATGATATATGTATTAAGGGCCTCTATTTTCAGTCTTGCTCCAGGTCCTAGAAAACTCAGTACCGACACTCCGAACTCCTTCGAGCCCTCCTCGCCTGACGTCCAAGCCCTCGATGGTGCAGATCGGCAACAAGTGGGAGGAGCTGCAGGGCGCGCACGACTGGGACGGCCTATTGAGCCCGCTGGATGGCACACTCTGTAGCGAGCTCGTCAGGTACGGGGAGTTCATGCGTGCAGCGTACGCCAGCTTCGAATTCGACGGCGGCACGCCATCCTACGGCTCCTACCGGTTCCCTAGCCGCTCCCTGCTGCGCCGTGTAGGGATGCCAGGGACAGGATACCGGGTCACCCGCCTCCTCTATGCTGCATCCACCTCGATGCCTGGGTGGCTGCCCTCGTCGCCGACGTGCGGCTCTAGCTACATCGGCTTCGTGGCGGTGTGCGACGACGAGACCGAGATCGACCGACTCGGTCGCCGCAACGTCGTCATCGCGTTCCGCGGCACCATTACGTGTAGTGAGTGGGCGTACGGCTTGATGTCCGGCCTAACATGACTCCCGATCCCGACTGGCGGCGAGACTGAGGAGGAGGCGATGGTGGGGAGTGGGTTCTGGAGGCTCTTCACCACGCCAGGCGAGGCACATCGCAGCCTGCAGCAGCAAGTGCGCGACGAGGCGCGGTGGATCGCCCACGAGTACTGCGGTAGCGGCATGCCGCCACTGAGCATCACGGTGACGGGGCACAGCCTCGGCGCGGCGCTCGCGGTGCTCACCGCCCATGAGATCACGACGCAGCAACGACACGAACACGGCAGCAGCGAGCCAATGATGGTGACGGTCATGTCGTTCGGGGGGCCGCGCGTGGGCAACACAGCCTTCCGACGCAGGCTGGAGGAGAACGGCGCCAAGGTGCTCCGTGTGGTGAACTCGAACGACATCGTGACCAAGGTGCCTGGGTTCTCGTTGCAGGATGATGACAGCGACAGCGAGCCGTCAAAGGGGATGATGAAGGGGATGTTGTTGAGGTGGCTCATCTCCAAAATTCGGTGGGCTTACACCGACGTGGGGCGAGAGCTGCGGCTGAGCCAGGCTAGTTCGGCGCCCAACATGGTGGCCTCGCACGACCTCGACTTGTACCTCAAGCTCCTCACTTCCAACTACATAGACTAGATAGGAAAATGGAGAATTATGTGCAGAAACTCAGTTATTTGTAAGGACGTGTGAAACTCAGTTATTCAGAGATTTCATTTTTTAGAAGAATAGCAGTTGATGTATCATTTGATCCTTATAAAGAACTATCAACTTGGTCACTAAAAACACAACCCACAATTCTTATGCAATAATTAGAGAAAAACATCTTTCTTCAGTTACCACTGCTGATCATCATGTATATTTAGTTCCAAACAACACATGAAGATGAAGAACAGTGTCATCAACAGAAAATCTCTTGCGCACTACTTTTGTATGGAAGTAAAGAAAAAAAAAAGAATGTATTAAGGACCAAGCTGAAATCTATAACTCTACAGAAGGTTCCCTGCAATGGTAGAGAGATTATAAGCGCTGCTGAAAGGTTCTAGCTTAACCAGGTACCACAATGCAAACGTCCACTACAGAGCCTATAACAGAACATGGTATACACTCCTTAGGAAATCATTAGCAGTTCTAAGTCTGACGACCATAACAATAGAAAATTGAACAAATTGAATGCTCTGATCAAAATATGATGTGTACCACAGATAGAATAGTTAGGATTACCTGTTAGCCTAATTTAATACTAGTATTTGTATACCAGCTGTGTGAAGTCTCCTATATAATCTCAAAAGCGTATATTCAGACTGCCTCCAACATTTCATTCACTACCAGTAGTCTCCATATGAACATTTACCATCCTTGAAATGGTGAAAGGGTTGGATCTCTCATGGTTATTTCCCATCCTCTCACTAGAGATATTAACTTGGTCACATTATGACAATCATTAAAAACTCGAAGGTCAGTGTCTGCCACATAGCCCACAGCTTCGATATCTTCAATGAGCTTACCCAGTCTTGCATATATTTCCTTTGCTTGCTGGTGATTTGTGCTTCAAGAGTGGAAGGTATGGACCTCATTTTTGAGCGGATTAATACTCCATCCAGGAGTCTTCTAGAGTCCTTTCTTCTCCATTGTGGAGGAATCACCACTGAGAATCTTTGAGCTGGAGCACAAATCACCAGCCAAGAGGACACATTGAAGCATTTGCATACATGTTTGCCCAGAGGACATGACACACCCCCTCCTCTGGTTCCAGCTCAAATATACTCTATGCCGATTCTTCTGCCAGTTCCACTTTCTTGTAGAACTTGCAAACACCTAGTATTGCACCGTAAACACTAAATCTAGACTCCAATGGCTTATTTTCGTGAAAGAAGTTTTGTATAGCTTCCCAGCTCATACAAGAAGATTCACCATGGTACTGTAGTGCTCTGTTCCAGGTTCAAGCCAATAATGGTAGCACTGAGCGCCCGAGCAGAATGTTGTCTTATGAGAGACGCTTCACCACCGCATCCTCAGAGCATCCATTCTGCGTGAAGCCGAGGATCATAGCATTATCCTTTTGTTGTCAAGCTCACTGAACACCTGAGCAGCAAGATTAGCCCTCTTGCACTTGGTATTGGTATACGCCCTCACTGAGCAGAGCACTTGCTGTAGGCGTCAGGAACAGTCAGGGCAGGCCGGGAGCAGGGACACGATGAATCTGACGGAGTCCAATCGCTCCCCGCCCACATCCTGCATCCGGAAGTCGGAAGACCGTCTCCATCACGGACGGACGGGAGAGCCGGTTGCGCGCGTTCCAGGCGACGTGGTCCCTGGCGGGCATCCGGTCGAACACCCTGCGCGCGCTGGCGGGGCGGCGGCACTTGAAGCACAAGTTGGCGAGCGTGGTGGCGGCAAAGGGCTCGCCTCCGTGCCTCCCGCCCGGCGAGCTGCGTGCGGACGGACCGGCCCGTGGCGAGGTCTGCGCCCGCCGTGCGGAGCTTGAGGAGCCCCGCGTGAAGGTGTGGAGGACAGGGCGCACAGCCGCTGGGGCGGAGGAGGAGGACATCGTAGCGAAGGCGGTGAGCGCGCCCGGAAGGAGCGTGCCTCCGCCGCCGCCGCCGCTGCCCTGAGGGAGGAGAGACGACCGGAGTCCGGAGGGATGCGGTGGCGCGCGGGGGCCACTTGCCTCGTGAGCATCAGCCCGCTTTAGATTCTGGGCCTGGTCGAACTGATACTGGTTTTATATTTTTAGGACAAACATTTTCTTAAAACAAATTCTCCTGGTTTCTTATTTTCTGGGATAAAACAATTTTTCTATCGAAAAATAAAATAGATTTTAGGATTTTTAATTGCATATAATTTTCAGAAATAAAAAACTTGGACAGCAGTTTTTCAAGAGAAATATTTCTATAGTTTTTCTTAATAAAGCTTTATTTGACGGAGTCTATTTACACTCTTTATTTATGCGGTGGTCATATAAAAACCGGAGATAAGACAAACTACCGAGAGAAAAATCTTGTTCGAATGGCTGAGCCTGACTGATAAAACAAACGAACAGGACGATTATGATTAATGTAGCATCACAAGGGCTAAAATTAATGTCTAAGCAGGTTTTTTAAAGTTGTAGGTGTGGGCATATGCTTTTACGGATGGGGAACGAAAATTGGACTCTTGAGATGGTTCGAGCCATTCTAATATGGAGAATTTTGTGATTAGACTATCTTGTTGCGGCGCAAGATAAAGTGCAAAACTATCACCATCTAAGCATTATATCCAGAATCGTTGAGGTCAACAGACACGCTCTACTATGAGACATCCCAATACATCATATCCAGAAATCTTGAGGTCATCAGACACGCTCTACTACATGGTATTAAAGAATCGATCAACTCATAAGACAACCCATATCAGGATGGGTCTTATAGACTCCTCTGCAAACACTTGATGGTCACTAGTGCTATGGAGCAACAACCCGTTATTTACTAGTGTCTCCTATTCCCAACATATGCATGCATATCATATTCCCACCATATGCGTGCATCCACTATGATTTCACATTGTTGCATTGTTGGTTTCTCATTCGCTGTATATCTTCTGGCATTGTTATTTGTTTCTCTACTATGCTGAACATGTATATATATACACACACTTCCAAATGCACGTTACATATGTGAAGGTAGGTGTATATGGACTAATTGCCCGTCTTGTGACTGGAGAGACAGAGAGAGTCTCGCTCTCACTAGCATAATGTCATATATATGACGGGTATGTTTTTTCTTCTTATGTGTTTTCTTATTCTTCTGCCTTCAACTGTGCATCGACACACTTCATGTTGCAAATTCTAGCATGTGCTATATAATAACAGTTACTACATTACTCCAATTCATTTAAATTTGTCTCCTTGACTGGTAACTATATATTGGCTACCACAACATCTTCAATGTTGTTTAGTGCTCCTAAGTAATTGCTGTTTTGTGAACTTTGGTGTTGTTTGTTTCGGCAGTGGCAACGGTAACGGTAACGCAACGAGTAATCTGTTTGCATGCAACTAAAAGAGCGAATTGTTCGGATGGCTATTCATTGTATAATTTGCATGCAGGCACGTGGGAGGGGCAGCAACAGATAGCGTCCCGTGGAGAGCGGCAACCAAATTGCATAGGCCTGTAACGGTTGACGCTGTGATCGGTTGCGGACGTATGCAAGCAAACGCCGACTAAGAAAATCTATGGGTAAAAGTGCATGTGAACTGATTACTGGCATCAGATAGCGCAGGGAACTGACTACGGACCAAGAGATCCGAACCAAACAGCACCTTTGCTCGATCGTTGTGAGACTTGTCTTGTATAGGAACCGTGTTGGTCTTAGTAAGGCTTGGCTTATTAAGTCCTTGTGCTGTAACCCTTGGTCTCTCCTGAAGGAAATGAAAAACGCGTGTTTAGGCATGGTCAAGTTGTTCAGTTATTTTATTATTTTTAAGAGTTTTGCTATTTATCTGTCAACAGTTTTTTCTAATTCCTGTCTGTCAGATTTTAGACCGTCAATATTGCTTTAGGATTTGTGCTGCCCTTTGAACGGGTCCGCCATGTGCTGAAGGGCCGTAGTTTGTTGACGGGTCCAGCCAAAACCCATAGTCCATTATTTTCGAAGAGTTTTGCTATTTATCTGTCAACAGTTTTTTCTAATTCCTGTCTGTCAGATTTTAGACCGTCAATATTGCTTTAGGATTTGTGCTGCCCTTTGAACGGGTCCGCCATGTCTTGAAGGGCCGTAGTTTGTTGACGGGTCCAGCCAAAACCCATAGTCCATTATTTTCGAAATCCGCGCTCATCTTTTCTTTAATCCACCACTGCCTTTCCCCAATCCTTATCAACTCAGCTTCTTCCCCGGCACAGGCGGTGTGGGGAGCGGTGTGCTGCCGCATGTGTGCGCACTGCTCTCCGCTCGCCGCGCATGCACCGGTGTCTGCTCTACGATCGATCCCCCCCTTCCACGCGGTTGCTGCGCTGTGCTTTGGTGAGATCTCAAACCGCACCGCTTGTCCGCTCTGATTTTTCTGGGCTGCACGGGGTGGGGGCGCTGTCCTCTTTTTGGTAGTATCGGTGGTGGGGGAGCTTTTCTTCGCTTCGGGCCCGCCACTCGGCGTTGCTCGCCGTCTTGTGTGCCTGCGAAAACAGGGGGGTGAATGGCTATGGTGATGGTGATGAATGTGGCAGTGGTGCTATCCATGGCTGGACTGGAGAGCATTGAAGAGGAGGGAGCCGGGTGGAGGCCAGGGTGCAGGCCATGTTGGAGGAGCCTGGGGTTGGAAGAGGCTTCGGGTTGCCGACGAGAGTTCAGAGGAGGGAGGGGGAGAGGAGAGGATTTGCTTTTCGCTTACTCCTGTCTCTGCGTGCTTGGAGTCGGAGCAAATGGGGAAAGGGAATGGAAAGCCGCCGGCACTGCTCTGCTGACAGGCAACTTTGTTATTGTGGTGGATTTGGACTGGCGGAAATTTTGGAGCTATTCTTTTCATTTTTTTTTAATTTTCCAGAACTCTCTCTGTGTGCGCTGGTAGTCATTTGTTGCATGGATGCTCAATAGATGTGGAGATCATGGATTTTGTGTGTGGGTTGGGCTTGCAGGACTTCAGTGAGGAGTTAGATTTGATTTTAGCCTTTCTCTCTTCTCATGGACGGATATTAGCACCGTACTAAGGGAGCATGCTCCTAATCATCTCTGAATTTTTTAATCCGTTCATGGTGTAAACTGAACCTGTTTAATTCACCGAATTAGTACAGTCTGCAGTTGGTCACCAAGAAGGAGCATGCTAATTGTCTCTGCACTGGCCACCGATCCCTTGATTTTTATAAAAGTATCACAGATTATCTTTGAGACTTGCTTATATTAGATGTATCCGTCTTCTGAATTTCACCAGGTCTGCACACATGCATCGGGTGGCTGTTTCTGTACTGCTTGTATCTGCACTGGACAAGCCTAAATAAATTTCTTCTGTATCACCACAAAATGAGTTTACTACTCAGTGGATCTTAACTCTCCCTGGCAACTACTTGCTGCAACATACAGGTCCTCAACCTATACTAACTATATCTATTTCTCTATTCTTCTTTTTACTGCCACACAAATCTTGATTGCCATCAAAGTTCAGGACCTCTGTCTTTGCTTTACTGAATAACAAGCGCAGTGTAGTGATGTTGTTTTTCTATCATTTTCAGTTCTGCTTGTTTGTTCTTCTCAACTCTGAACATAGGCATCATTAGGATCTTTTTTTGATTGATTATCATTTAATGTTTTAATTCACATAACATGACTGGCTTCTTATCAAGCAGTAAAACAGCTTTTAGAATGACGTGTTCATCTTATCTACTTATCTAGCTTCTTTTTATGTTGTTTTTTTCTTTTTTTTACAATGGTAATGGCAAGTCTCCCAGTTGACGGTGTTAATGATTTCCTGTTTGAGATGTATAAGAAGGAGGTATGTATATTTCTTACTTTGGTTTTTCTTAATGCAATATGTATTTTTTATCTAATTTGTTTTTTATGTGTCAGGTTTTGAAGCATTTGAGGACTAAAATGAATCTGAGTATGTTGAGGACCTTGGAAAGGCTAAAGGTGAGTTAGAAAAAAAATCTATCTAATTTTTATAGTGTTATAGGAGGTCTGTTTTCTATAGTACCAATTTTTTCAGCTGCTAGTCCTGAAGCTTGTTCCTTATTTGTTTTTGGCGGACAAGTGTGCTTACATTTTTTTGTATGGCCTTCTTTGGCTATGTTTATTGATAAGTATATTTTTCCAAGTTGCAAATCGCAGCCATGTTCAATATATAATTTTTTAAACACTATTAGTTTTCTGAGTTGCTTAATGAGAGATCAATGACTAAATTAGCAGCTTGGTTGTTCTCTGTATGTAAGTAGCATCAAGTGTCAGGTAAGCATATTTCACAGTTTTGGTCATTGGCTTATGTAACTAAAGTATTTTTTTTCTCCTGCTACAATGGTTAGGACTTGACTATTCTTGCAAGGACCTTTTTTTATTTTTTTATTTAATCTCAGTGGGAGTTGTAACCTTAGTCTTTGCTCTATATGAATTAATCTCCTGCTGTGCTGCTCAGTTAACATATCATTTTTTGTTTTAGTTATTTAGTTGCATCTGAGTTCAGCCAACACTGCTGTTCTCTGTTTTTTCAGTTGCAGCTATTAGCTCTTGCTATTTTTTTAGTGTTTTGTGTCTCTGCAAGTGCAGTACCCATTTTCAACATAATTGCATTTTTTGCTTTTTTCCTACAATAGCTACATCCTTGATGCTACCAACCAATTATTTTTTCCTGAACTTCTATTTGGGGGCCCAGTAGAGCATCCTTTAGGTTGAACCTTTTCAATGCAGAATTTTTTTCTTATCACTGTTGTGTTTTTTTTCCAGGATGGTGGCGTCGGCACTTCTGATCTAGGTGTTTGCAAATTGAAATTGGAGTCTTTTCTAGCCTCTGTTGTATCTGGAAAGGTGGGTCTTTCTTCAGGTTTTTATTTTTTAATTTAGTTATTTTTTATTTTTATATTTTTCTCTTTTTTTTTGTAGGGTGCGGTATCTTCTGATGTTTTTGAGTTGGATCCTGGTGACATGGAATCACGGTTGAAATCTCTTTTTGGATCTGTTTTGAGCAATGAGGTTTGTGTCTTTTTTGTGGGGATTATATATTGGGGTTTTTTCTAGCTCACGTTCTACCCTTTTTTAAGGTAATTTCGGGCATAGCTGGTGTATTTGCCTTTGCATTCTTCAAAAATGCCATCAATGAAGGAAGAGAACGAGAACTTAGTTGTTGATTTGCTGAAATTTCTTGTTGAATCCTCATGTATCAAGCTGAATGGTTAGTTTCCTTAATTTTTGGGTTACCTAAATATAACACACCTTTTGTGTGTCCCATGTTTTCACCTAAGTTTTCTGTTATCTTCTGTAGTTGCTGAGTTTATCACACCGCCTTCAAAGCGTAAGGGTGTTATTATCATTGAATCTCCAGCAGCCCCATGTATGCTATATCTTTTTCTTTTTTCATTTTTTTGTTTTTTAATTGCATTTTCTTTTTCTACTTTTTTCACACATGCTGGCATTGTGTTATTTTTCCTTTTTGAGTTTTATGTAGCAAAGCGTATTGCAAGGAGGGAAAATCCCATTCGAGAGCCACACAATCGTAAGGACCAACAGTATGCATCTAAATTTTTAAAAAGTAGATATATGTCATTCAATCTGAAAAAAAAAGAAGCGATAAGGCATGGAGCTATAAAAGAGAATACAATTCTAGCTGTAGGAGAGTATATATATATATATATATATATATATATATATATATATATATATATATATATATATCATATTTTTAAGTTGTTGGACATCTGATTAGTTAAGGTTATCTATTTTAGCTAATTATATCACCTGAATCCCTCCCCTTCTTTTTGTTTAATCTGGTAGTAATAAAGTCATACATCTGGTCTCCAAAGATAAAAGATATACGACACCCTCAATCTTAGCTGCATTAGGACACTTTGCTTTTTATATGAAGTTGCAGTTGTTGTACTGACCTTTTCTGTTGATTTGATCTCTCTCCTTTTGTTTTTGTCCTGCAGATCTCCCCCGGTTGCTGTTGCTGTCTTTTGGATGTTGTTCTTCTCCCGTAGCCTCCATCAGTTGTTTTTTTGGTATCTAGATCTGTTTGTGGATGTTTTTTCAGAAGCAAGTATTGGTCTGGCAGTTTTGTTTGGGCTTTTTATTTGGGCTTTTTTCTTTTTGCTGTTTAAGGTTTCTCTTTTGGGCTTTTCTGCTTGTGACTTGTCCTCTGGGATTTAGCTGCTTGTGACTTGTCATTTTGCGTTTTTTCTGCCTGTGACCTGAGATTTGTTGTTTTGGGCTTTCTATTCCCAATGTTGGTTCAATTGTTTGAAAGCTGTTGCAGCAACTTTTTTTGTTTTCAGCTTTGTTTCTCCGTGGCAGAATGCGGGTTTTTGTTTCTCTTAGGTTTTTTTTCTACTTTTTTTATGTATTTATCATTTGTTTGTTTATTTGTATGTGTGTGGCTGTGTGTGTCAGTGTTTTTGTGTCCGTGACTATGTGTTTTCTCTGTGTTTATATGTCTATTAGTGTGTGTGTTTTAGCGTGTATGTGTCCCAACAGGTCAGTGTGTTTTGAGGCATGTGTGTGTCAGTGTTTTGTCCGTGTGTGTCCGTTAGAGAGAGTGAGAGAGTGTGTGTGGTGAGACATGTGTGTGTTAGTCCATGACTGAATGTGTTTTCTCCATGTGTGTATGTCTATTAGAGTGTTAGTGTGTGTGTGTGTGTGTGTCTGTATATGTGTGTCCCAATAGGTCAGTGTGTGTGAGGCTGTGTGTGTCAGTCTATGACTTAATGTGTTTTCTCCGTATATACTTATATGTCTATTAGTGTGTGTGTGCGCGCGCGCGTCTGAATAGGTCAGTGTGTGTTGAGGCTGTGTGTGCGGATTTTGGAATAACCCGTTATGCGATGTACCCGTTTCAGATATGTTGACAGATTTTTATTTATTATATATGTCAGATTTTTGTTTCACTTGTCATTGTTTGGTTTGTCCAAAATCTGACAGATTTTGACAACCAAAATCTGCCGACAGTTTTTGACAACCAAAATCTGTCAACAATTATATAGTCAATCCTTATTTTTAATCTGTACTATCAGAACTTGTTCAACAAAAAATTTTTACCAAAAAAAGATTTAACTCCGCCAATAGAGTTGCTTGTGGACGTGGAGCCGAATAAGCAAGTCGGATGTATCACTAAACTACGACATGATCCATTTGTATCAGTGTTGGTGCCTCGCATGCACATGATTCTGAAACCGCAAGCATACAGTGGCATCATCGTCGTTGCTTTTCCTCAAGATGAGTAGTACTGTACTTAGCATCCACAAATTAGATACCAATGACCGAGGACGAGAGGATTCTGCACCCTAAAAACGAGGTAAATAAAACCCGTAGCATTGGCTGATTTGCAGTGCAGCTTCAGAATCGATCAAGAACTACAACTACTAGCTAGCATCCACATTGGCTGTCTAATTTTTGCAGGAAAATCGACGGATCGATTAGACAGAGAATGCACTGAACAGAGAGGTGGCTAGAGAAGGAGCAAACAAGCTGATCATGACAGGATTGTGCAACCAAATCAGACAGCCAGCTCGTTGCAGTGCAGTTTCAGAAACGATGAACTACAACTGCTACTTAATTAGCATCCATACACATTTTTTTTATGAAGGGCATCCATAAACATTAGCTGACTACATTTTTGCAGGATGACCGATGGATCGATCAAACAGAGAATTCACTGAACTGAACAGAGAGCTGGTTTAGAGCAGGGGCAAACAAAATACAACTGTGCTACCAAAAGCTAGCTAGCTCCTATCTCGTCTCCTCTGCAGACTGCACTGCACCAGTACTAATGTCCTGATAATCCTAATAGAACCACCAACAGTACCGGCAGCTGGATATAGTTAGTCCAAGATCACGAGTGGGTCATCGGAGGTGGCGCCCCTGGTGGTGATCTCCTCCGGCAGGCCGCCGCGGAGCACCTGCACTCGGAACACCACCTGCATCTTCTTCCCCTCCTTGTCGTTGCTGCTGCCGCTGCTGTCGTTTCGGTCTCTTTCAGTTGTAGCAGCAGTCTCAGTTCCGGCACTACTGGGCACGATGAGCTCGAAGACGCAGGCGTCCCCGATCCGGAGCCCGTTGTCGCAGGCAAAGTCCCTCCACGCGGCGTGGAGCCTCCTGCACTTGCCGACGCCGCAGTAGCTCACCGTCCACGACCGGCCGCGGCAGAGGAGCACCGCGGGCGCGCGTGCCTCCGGGAGGTGGCGGTGGAAACGAACCGGGATGACCTGAAACAAACAGTCACTCTCTCACTCCGAACGAACTCCGTGCATTCGGAATGGAAACAGTAGGATGTGTACTACCTGCTGAAAGGGGCTCTGGACTTGGCTCTTGCACATGACGCAGGTGAAGAAGGGGTTGTCACCGGACAGCGGGGTCACCTCCCAGTCGTCTGAAGCTTCAAACGACAGTGGCCGCGGCGGCGGTAATGGCGGCTGCTCCTCCTTCTCCTCCTCCTCGCAACGCTCCACCTTTGGCTTGATGCTGGGTGCACAGCCAAGGATCTCCATCTGACAGTGATAAAATCAAATGAAAGAGCTAAGGAAGATTGTTGCCTGCAGAAAAACTTGAAAAAAAGGAAACCTTTTCAGAGATTTAGATTGACATATGCAGATTGCAGATGCAGCATTGCAGCCCCTGGCCCTTTGTGTACCTGAGCAGGCAAATAACGGAGGGGCCAAAGGTTCTTGCTTCAGTCAGAGCTCCTGCACTGGCATTTCATCACTGACGGATAGCCTCACCTCTTTTTTTTTTTTTTTTTTTTTTTTTTGACAACAATATAGCCTCACCTCTTTGGTTGGCTGGCCCTTAATTGGAGAATGGAGAAGCGTCTTAACTGGCGGACACCAACCAGCACTGGTCAGGCTAACCAATGGCCTGCATGGCCGGGTTTTAAATACACACCGTTGCCACGTTTGCTCACAGTCACTGTGCATTCTTTTCTGTTCTGCAGCACATAGCTAGCTAATGCTCTGGTTTGGCATATCCAGGATTTTAGTTTGCAACAATTCAAGACTCAAGAGTACCAGGAACATCACATTTCAGTCAGGCATATCCACACATCCTTTCATCTAATCACCCCAGCATATCATATGTGCACCACAAAGCACACTTATCACCGAATTATTCTACAAATTTCACACTATAGCTAGTACACAACAGGGGATAACAAGGTAAAGAAGCCTCACAATATTAAGCCCCTCTATAAAATCATTGAGCAAATTAAATCTGTACTGCACCCTAGCCTAGCAGTAACATACTACCTTGCCAGTATTCATATGTAAGATACTACCTTGCCAGGTTGCGGGCCCGATCTTCATAAATACTCCCTCCATCTCAAAACGAACAAGCCTGCAATTTTCGTTTTCAATGAGCCCAATAATTTAAAATTTAACCGGACCTATAAAAAAGCAAAGTAACATTTTTAATATCCAATAAATATCATCAAATCAATTATGAAATACATTTTCACACTAAACCTATATAAAAATACAAACATCGATATTATTTCCTCTAAACCTAGTCAATTTTTTTGTTTGAAAAAAAAAAACCTTAAATTCGATTCAAAGCTCGAATAGTAATAATCTTTTCAAACAGAGGCAGTGTGGCACTTTCGTTCCACGGTTAACACACGTTTTATTTGAAAAATACAAAAACGATTCAGCTGGCATGACTGCCGGGGGTTGGTGGGCGCGACAACAAGGAGGCTAAATCGGGGGCAGCCAATCCCAATCGGATTGAAAAAAATAAAAATAAAAATATCCCAATCGGATTGACCGGAGAGGCTGGGAGCAGAGCATGATTTGACAGGATATATAGCAGCAGCTGCAGCTCTTTGCTTTCGCCTTTCTTGATTGCCATGGATATGCAGTATAGCAGACTAGTTAAAAACCATAAGCACGCGGATCACGCGGCCTCCATCAATCACACACGCCAAACCTGCTCTCTGCTCTTTTACACCGACACAACCCACATACAGATCACAGTTCACAGACCGTCGTCGTCCCTTGCTCAATGCTCAGTTGCTCACCTTCCACCCTGTCCCCTGCCTTCAAAAACCTCGACTGCCTGCTTGCTCCTTGGCTCCTTGCTCCCACACGAACATTCTTGGCCGTTGGCACAGCAGAGCAGGCACGGCCATGGCGCTCTCCGGTCGCCCAGCGACGACCCCGCTGCAACTCCTGCTCTTCTCGCTGCTGCTGCTCACGGGCTTGGCGGCAGCCTTGCCGGCGCGGCCGGACATGGACCGCGCGCGGTGGCAGGTGGACAGGGTCAACCGGCGAGGCTCCTCCCTCGGCCTCGTCATGTCATACGTCGACGAGGCCACAGCGCTGCAGGCCTCCTGCTACTTCACGCCTTGGCATGTCCTCCCCTCCGTTGACCTCTACGGTACAGTGCGTCTAATCTTAGCCATCCATTTGTCCTCCACGTGCTTATTATCTGCTCTGACGATCGCTGCGGTCATCTGTTAGCCTGTCTGTGTATATACCCATGCCTGACTGACTGTTCCTGCCGTTGACTTTTCTGGTGCCATTTCCATCACCTGGTGATGCAAATCGTAATAAAGACCATAAGCATGAGATGAGATGACATGAAATGCTGTCATATATCAATTCAATTCACAGCTACTGTACATTGCATGTACAATTTCCCTCTTCTTGGAAGAAAGCATAGACTAATAAACTGATCAGCACCCGGCACAAGCAGAGCTAATTGTAAGGTGTGCACGACAAAAATGGCATGACTTACTTGCCCTCCAACATGAAAGAAATGTGTCATAAGATGTAATTACGTGACTCTGATTTTAGGTGTCATCAATAACTGTGTCAGCTTAATATGTTGCCACAAAAGAAACAACTGCACGACAGAAATAACATAGGGCCTACTCAAATGTGTCCAAGTTATCACAGGCCTCTGATTTTTTTTTGGTTTCCTTTTGTTCTACTTACACACCTACCTACATACATCCATACTGTGTTCACTTCCGAATCATAAGGCAATGTTCCTGTTAGTCATTGACGGTGTAACTTATATACTATTGTTGGCCTCTCAAGAATACAATGCAATCTGACCTACCACGATGTTCCAGGACGGCGGTATCACATCGGCAGCATTCGGGGTGTGAACGTCATATATACATTGACAGGGCAACGCAGGGTACTCAATTCAAAAGGAACCCATTTGCATTTACCTTCTGTCTAACTTTACCTTCAATGCTCACGTCTTACTGCTACCTCCTTGGTTTTCCAGTTGAACGCTGCTGTCACTGTACAGACTCTTATAGATGTCTTCAGCGTGTCTGGCATCGTTCACTATGGCACGGCAGGGAGTTCCAATGATTCCATGTCGTTTGGTGACGTCAGTGTTCCCAAGCTTGTTGCTTACACGGGTGCCTGGACATGGAAGGTACCCCTCCCACTGGAAGAAGCTTCTTTGATCCACCTCAAGATATAATGCTGCAATTCCAAACATAGATGCTTGTAACCCAATCAACTCACAATCTGCACTCTAGTGAAAGAAGAAAATAACTTCCATTAAAAAAAACAAGAAAACAACTCTGCACTGCTAACTTAAAATGCTCCTGAAGATTATGTGCTACATTAACCAAAACAAATCCCACCAGTTGCAGGCAGGCAACATCTACAATAGGAATATAATACTAATCTGTTCCAAACTATAAGATGTTTTGGCTTTTCTAGATTCATGATTTTTGCAACGCATTTAGATATACACTATGTCTAAATACACAGTGAAAGCAATGTGCCAAGAAAAGCCAAAACGTCTTATAATTTGGAACGGAGGGAGTATAATTTATAAATACAACCTCCAATTAATTTGTGCACAATTCAGCAAACTCACCCTTCCTTAGCATGATCTCTAGTATTCTGATTACCACAGAAGTTCAAATCACCGAAAGAGTCATCATCAGCCGAACTAAAGTTTGGAGAATATAACATCCCAAATGGAGGAGCGAATTTGCTAGGATCCCTGAAATACAGAAACGAGGAGCTATACTCAGTGGGTAAGCCTATGGAAGAAGTTTTCTGGCTACCTGTAGATTCAGCATGGTTCAGAATTGCAGAACAACTTAAGGTGACTGCTACACAAAATATCAGTAACATAATTGCATAACAAATACTACATGTTTGTGCGTGACTACTCACAGCTTACTGATTGTGAAATTTCTGCAGGTCAAACTTGAAAGATGCAATGACACTTTTTGCTTACCAACAACTCCACAAGTAGTCTATGGGCTAAAAGGATCATCAGCTGACATGTTCCTTGACAACGCAGAATACAGAAAGTTCCTTTTCAGAGAATTTGGGGTGTCAACAGTAGATGAGGAGAGCGCAGCAGTGGTGATGGTGAGTTTTAACAGATGATGTCTCTTACTTTTCATTTATATGCTAACCAATATTTGCAGTACATCATGATCATGTAACTTAAGATAGCGCTACAATTAAGCAAACTCTCATACTGATTCAACAGACAACAACATCACCTGGCATACCTGTGATTGTATTCCGAGGAGTATCTGATTTGGCTGGAGGGGAACCAACATGGTCATCAACAAGCTTGATGAATCTGGCATCTATTAATGCAGTAAAAGTGGCAGTTGAGTTCATTGCTACAGTTGGCAAGCAGAAACCAACCGTATCAGTACAAAGGAGTAATAACTAAACAAAAATGACTGCCATGCTCGTTCATTACTGCTCCAAAATAGGTTTGCAGCAATAGCTGGAAGTTATGTTCAGAATGATATGAAATCTTGTGGCTTCAAGTCTTACGTCAACGCCTCTGGCTATGATTTTTGTCCACTGTAAATTTTGGGGTAATGCTAGAATAAAATGGTGATTCAGAGATTCATGTAGTATCATTTGATCCTTATAAAGAACAAACGTGCTCACTGAAAACACAATCCACAATTCTTATGTAATAATTAGAGAAAAAACTTCTTTCTTCAGTTACCAGTGCTGATTTCATCATGTACATTTAGTTCCAAACAACACATGAAGATGAAGAACAGTGGCCTCAACAGTCAATCTCTTGTGCACTACTTTTGTATGGAAGTAAAAAACAGAGAATGTATTAAGGATTGAGCGAGTGGAATGTTGTCTCATGGGAGAAGCCTCACCACCGCATCCTCAGAGCATCCATTCTGCAAGAAGCCAAGGATGAATTATAGCATTCTGGAGAAAAAACTCACCGCATCCTCGGAGCATCAATTCTGCGTGAAGCCGAGGATCATAGCATTCCAAAAGATCCGTGCACTTTTGTTGTCAAGCTCATTGAACACCTGGGCAGCAAGGTCAGCCCTCTTGCACTTGGTGTACGCCCTCACAGAGCAGCGCGCTTGCTGTAGGCGTCAAGAACAGTCAGGGCAGGCTGGGAGCAGGGACAGACGAGCCTGACGGAGTCCGATCGCTCCCCGCCCACCTCCTGCATCAACAAGTCAGAAGACCGTCTCCATCCCGGACGAGTAGAGCTGGTTGCCCGCGCTCCAGGCGACGCGGTCCCTGGCGGGCATCCGGTCGAACACCCTGCGTGCGTTGGCGGGACGGCGGCACTTGAAGCACAAGTTCGCGAGCGCGGTGGCGGCGAAGGGCTCGCCTCCGAGTCTCGCCCGACGAGCTGCGCGTGGACGGCCCGGCCCCTGGCGAGGTCTGCGCCCGCCGCGCAGAGCTTGAGGAGCCCCGCGTGAAGGTGCGGAGGACGGGGCGCGCAGCCGTTGGGGCGGAGGAGAAGGTGGACAGGGTAGCGAAGGCGGCGAGCGCGCCCGGCAGGAGCGTGCCGCCGCCGCCGCCCTGAGGGAGGAGACGGAAACAGCGACTCAGCCTGCTCTAGCTTCTGGGTCAGATCCAACTGATACTGATTTACAAACATTTTCTTAAAACAAATTCTCCTGGTTTCTTATTTTTTGAGATAAAATCAATTTTAGACTTTAGGATTGTTAATTGTATATATATTTTTTAAATCAAATATTTAAATTTAAATCAAATATCTAAGCAGTAGTTTGTCAAGAAAAGCATTTCTCTAGCTTTTTTGAAAATAAAGTTTTATTTGACAGTCTAATTTACTTTCCTCGTGACTAATGCAGCGTCACAAAGGCTAAAATTGATGTTAAGCCGTTTTTTATAAGTTTTTTTATACCTCTCGGTATAGCTGGTATCTATTCATATACGACACACGCACGCCCATTCGACACACACAAATCACACACACCACTCGTATACAAACAGACCTACAACTACACACAGATTGAAGACAGACCTACAACTACACACAGATTGAAGACCGTGTCTTTTTTGAGATCACCGGAATCCTCTGACTCTGTAGGCGACGGGCGCGTCGCGTTCCTCTTGTGGTACCACGCTCGAGAGTCAACTGATTTATTTTGGGAAAAAAACCCCGGTGAGGAAAACGCAACCGATCAGCGATTGAACCCATGCCGGTCGTTCGCACACTGCGAGACATACCACCCTTTGTGGTGCTGAATTAGTCACGAGGAAAGTAAATTAGACTATCAAATAAAACTTTATTTTCAAAAGCTAGAGTAATGCTTTTCTTGACAAACTACTGCTTAGATATTTGATTTAAATTTAAATATTTGATTTAAAAAATATATATACAATTAACAACCAGCGGCCCGCAGCAGGCCGCCGAAAGCTACCAGCCGCCACGGGAGGCCACGTCATGGCCACAACCCAGCCTCCCCAGCCAGCTTGCGGCCAGCAGTAGCCTGCCGAAGCAAAGCCGCCTTCGGCTACCAGCCGGCCAGGGAGACCCCGAGCAAACCTCTCGCTGTCCTCCTTAGGCAGCCAGCGGCCAGCAGCAGCCCGCCGAAGCAGACCACCTTTGGCTACCAGCCGGCCAAGGAGGCCATGAGCTACCACACGACTGGCCTTTGAAGCCAGCCAGCAGCCCGTAGCTTGACCCATCGGGCAGGCCACCACAGGCCACTAGCTAGCCATATGGAGGCATGGTCATAGCCACACACGGTCCCCGGGCATCGAACAACCGACTCAGAACTGGTACGGACAAGGGGAATCCGACTGTTTAATTAAAGCAAAGCATTGCGATGGTCCCCGCGGATGCTGACGCAATGTGATTTCTGCCCAGTGCTCTGAATGTCAAAGTGAAGAAAGCTGCTGAGGGAGATGGCCGGGGGGCCACGACTAACTTACGAGGAACCTACAAGCTTTACTGCATGCTCTTAGTCCATGTTCCCAATACATTTTGGTCGGTTGGTCGGTACACTTAGGTTGTTCTCGCGCTCTGTGGACCTTCGGTTGCCGTCCTTGCATGTAGACTCACCGTGCGCGGAGGAATGCTTTGGGTGGGTTAACCGTCGTGGCTACGCTGGCGCATGAGTTGTCTTGGACCTGTGACTGCTAGGAGGACTCCCGCCGATGCGTGGCCGACTCCTAGCGCCTGTGTCCCTTCATTGTTGCGGGCACCTGTTGCCTACTGCCGCGACAAGTGCTTGCATGCCGCTACCCCGTTCCATGGAAAGTTGCATTCGCTACACGTTGCCTTCGTCGAGAGCACCCCCTGGGTGTGGCTCGTCGGCTCTAAAGCGCTCGCGGCGTTGCCTCGTGGTCTCGTTCGCTAAGACCGATACCATCCACTTCCCTCCCGGCAATTTTAAGCACTCTTGGACTCTCTTTTCAAAGTCCTTTTCATCTTTTCCTCGCGGTACTTGTTCGCTATCGGTCTCTCGCCTGTATTTAGCCCTGGACGGAGTTTACCGCCCGATTTGGGCTGCACTCCCAAACAACCCGACTCGTTGACGGCGCCTTGTGGTGCGACAGGGTCCGGGCCGGACGGGGCTCTCACCCTCCCAGGCGTCCCTTTTCAGGGAATTTGGGCCTGGTCCGTCGGCCGAGGGCGCCTCTCCAGACTACAATTCGAGTGGCGAAGCCACCCGATTCTCAAGCTGGGCTGGTCCCGATTCGCTCGCCGCTACTAGGGGAATCCTTGTAAGTTTCTTGTCCTCCGCTTATTTATATGCTTAAACTCAGCGGGTAGTCCCGACTGACCTGGGGTCGCGGTCCGAGTGGCGTGCGCTACGGTGCTAGATGGGTCCTTTGGGTGGCTTAACCGTCGTGGCTACGCCGGGCGCATGAGTTGTCTTGGACCTGTGGATCGCTAGGAGGACCCCGCCGATGCACGGCCAACTCCTAGCGCCTGTGTCCCTTCATTGTTGCGGACACTGCTGCTTTCTGCCGCGACAAGTGCTTGCGTGCCGCTACCCGTTCCATGGGAAGTTGCATTCGCTATACGTTGCCTTCGTCGAGAGCACCCCCTGGGTGTGGCTCGTCGGCTCTAAAGCGCTCGCGGCGTTACCTCGTGGTCTCGTTCGCTAAGACCGATACCACCAAGGACACCTCGCTTGCGTGTTCATATCATTCCTCACTAAGTGACTTCACTAAATATTCTTTGTTCATGCAAGGTATCCAAATCATTCTCCACTAAATCCAAATCATCCCTTATTAATTACAAAAAATATCCATGTCATCTGTATCATGTGAAATACTTAAAATCTTTAATCTATTAATATACAATTATCTACTTATCCTTTTTTTCATTATATATTCCTTTATAATATAACTAAACATTCTACTAGGTTAACTTACTGATTTTTTTTACAAAATCTGATACATATACATATACATAGTATATATACCAATACAGTAATGCTATGTATATATCAGATTTATTTTTAAGAAAATCCCGTGGCAACACACGGGGTATACTTCTAGTTCATTTGATAGTAAATTTATGTATATATTCTACGACGACTTCCCTTTTCTCAAACATTTTTTATATTCCTTTCATTTTCAGAGTTAACAGAAATTCACTTTTAATTACTATGCAATTTAGCAATGTGTTCTTTCATAAACTTCCTTAATCTTATCTTTGCTCAAACTAAAAATTCTAGCTTTTTTCTTATTGTTAGCTTTTATCTTAAAAATTCTAGCTTTTTTCTTATTGTTAGCTTTTATCTTGTGTTAGGCTTTAGGTACACATGTAATTTTGTAATCTATTATGCATAGAGTAAGCTCCAAAAGAAATCATGTAACATCCCAGCAAACAGAAGGATTGACCCGGGGATGGTGAGATGGACTTTACAAACCTTATGTTGGTCTAGCCTATCACCATCCCACTTACTCTTTCGTTCTCGCTTTTCTGTGAAAAGAAAATACTATTAATTTTCTGTGAAATGGACTTTACAAAAGTATATCAACAATTAGATATTGGGATGGTGAGATGGACTTTACAAAAGTGTATCAGTAATTAGATATAAACACTTTGTTAAAATAACTGATTTTACGTGAAAAAATACTATTGATTGAAAAGCTTAAACGATTTTTTAACTAAAGCAAATAGAATAATTAATATAAATTTGTTCTAAGAACGTCATTCAACTTACTGTAGCCTCTACCTACAGAGTGCGTTGCCAAAGCTGAATGACGTTGCAAAGGAGAATTGACTAGTCGCATGAGTACCCCTGTTCTGCTGCATGTGGAAAAGTAAGGCCCCCTTTGGGAAGAAAGGGCAGGAAAAGGGTAGGATAGAAAAAATCGTAGGATCGAGAGGTGGCACGTGGGTGGGATCCGTAGGAATCGAACCCACGGGAAAAAAAACTAGGTGTGCCTTTGGCACGTTTTCTCTGTCCTTCTCTCCGTCCACAGCCGTGACCCACACGGCTCCCCGGCTCTCTCTCTCTTGGCGCCCCTCTCCCGGCGCCGGGGCGCCCCAACCTCACCCGGCGGACGGCGCCCCTCCACCGCCCGGCCCCCCCCCCCCCACGCCGGCTCCCCGGGGTAGTCAGCCGCCCCACGCGGACAGCTGCCTTTCTCCTCCGCCCCCGCGAGCTTCGTCGGCGCTAGGGCGGGCCCGGTGGGCCAGCGGCGCCACATGGCTCCCGGGGCCCCTCTCTCCGTCGGCCAGGCGGCCGGGCGGCGCCCCCCGGCGGGGGCCACCCCCCGCCGCCACCGCGGCTCTCCACCTCTCTCTGCCGGCGCTTAGGCGGGATCCGGCCCGGCGCCCACCTCCCCACCCCTCCCCGGCGAGCAGCGCCCCTACGGATCGGCCACCCACCGCCGGATCGGCCGCCCGTGACCCCGGGCGGACAAGCCAGCCTCCTACCTCCCCCACCCCACCTCCGCGGGCGGACAGAGGCGCCCCCCATCCCCCCCCCGGGGTGGACGGCGGCGCCCTCATCCGCATCGGCTCCCCCCGGCGCTCGGCCGGGAGGGTGAGCTGGTTCTTTTTTTTTTTGGAAAACCTGCTTCTTCCTCAGATGGTTTGTCTTCTTGTGATCAAGCGCTGCGTTCAAGCGCCAGGAATTTTCCATGAGCTCGGACCTCATTGTTCTTTTTCCTATGGAATTGGCTTGTAGGATTGGAATCCTATGGAATGGAGCCTTGAGTTTTCTAGCAACCAAAGGGTGGGAAAGGAAATTTTCCTTAGGAATTCCAATCCTGTGACATTCCTTTGTTTCACCTATGTTCCAAAGGGGGCCTAAAAGGGTGCTATGTGAATCTGGAGAATAGTACAAAAGCGCACTGTTTAACCAATGGATTAGCCTTCTAGTACAAACTGCGAAATAGAACATCTGACTTGTAGTGGAGAGCAAATTAAGTATTAAATATACTTATATGATGTCATAGATCAACATTTTTCTGGGCAAACATGACGCCAAGAAAGAAGAAAAATTGCGCATAAGATAAAATTCCTAAAGATCTTGTTTAGAAGCACTTCAAATTCCAATTTTTTTCACCCTCTCTCCATCACATCAATTTTTACCCACATGCTATTATTATTTAAAAATTAAAATAGATCCAATAGCTATTATTATTAATAGTGGTTTTGAGGGAAATATTAATGGTGGTTAGGTTATATGGAATTGATGATGAAATATTCTGGATTTTTTGTGATCTTTTGTTTTCTTATCGTATCTCGTAAGGATTAAAGTGGAAGCTTCAATAGGGACATTTAGTTAGAGTTTTTAGTATTTATTTTATTTCTAGTGTGATATATGTTTAGTTGAAAACCTAATATTAACATATATAAATCCTAGTTGCATCCTGTGACTTCATTAATCATTATTAGTTTTCAAGTTTTAATTGATTTATAAGTAGATAAAATACAAATGATTAGGAGCTGGACATTTCGGACATCTCCGTATCTAGCGTTTGCATCTATTAAAAATAAATGTGAGGAAATAAAATATGCTAGAATATATAAACAAACATACGGAGTACTCCGTAAGTGTGAGAGAAAATAGGCTAGTTAATTGGACCAGCTGTGTCATCTGATAAGTGAGAGAAAAAATAGGTAATGAACAAAACGTTCTGGGATGTAAAAAACACATGTGAAACACATACTACTGTAAAAAAACAGAGTACCCCTCCGTTCCACAGATAAAAGAACATCTTTTGACTTCTACGATTTACGTTTGAACATTCATCTTATTTAAAATTTTTTTATGCAAATAATAAAATAAATTAATCATTGTAAAAATATCTCTAATGATAAAATAAGTCGTAACAAAATAAATACTATTTATTAAAAAATTTTAAATAAAAAACAAATGGTCAAACGAAATCGTAGAAGTCAAATATGTTCTTTTATTTGTGGAACGGAGGGAGTAGATACAAGTGGGACTGCTGGGACATCTGCGCATCTGATAAGAGAGACAGAGAAAAAAGTGCGATAGTGGACTGGAGAGATAAGAATGAGTAATACAGTACGTACACGTTTGAGTTTGGGAATAGACGAGCAGGAATGAGAAGCACACACTTGGGAATGCAATTATGCAAAAAAGGTGCAGGCAAGGAACCAGAGAGGCGGGAAAGGTGGGAAGACAGAGCTGGGAAAGGCGCGGGGCTTGGCGCCGGATTGACTGGCGTGAATCTACATGCACTCGTGGGCGGTGGGAGATAAGGCATGCGCGCGCATGCCGTTGCGGAGTTGTATTTTCGCAAGCCGGCCAGATTTGATTGCCAACCTCGCCGCTGCCTGAGGCACTGAGGCCTGACCGGCAGAGCCGCGCTGCGCATGCACGCGCTCAAGGAGCGTGTCGTGGACTTCACTTGTGGTGTGGACATGGGACGTGCGGTCCCTTCCTCAGCAGCAGGATTGGTGCAGTGCATGCGTGTGTGTGTGTGGGTGTGCATGGCCAAGTGTGTGTGTTTTGTTTTCCTAGATTCTGAGCATTGGCAGCGGTCACATGATGGCCCTATAGTCTGGTGGACCGCTCCCTCATTGATGACCGCGTCGACGCTGTTGTGGCGCGCTGCGGCAAATTGGTACTCTCCCACGTGGTGGAGCAGTGTCATTGCTAGTAGTGTGAAGGCTGCCACTCTCAAGCAGTCAAGCTGACCGTGCGCAGTACTTGCGTTCTCACTTGGCTGACCTTGCACATGGCTGGTGTAAAGGCTGCTCCCTGGCCATGAGGGCCACGGCTCGCATGCGTGCAGAGCAAGGGGACACTCTGGCCGCGTTGGGAAGCTGAGAGGCAGAGGCCCAAACCACGCTTGACTCGGGATTGATTGTGTAGTTAAGAAATTAATTTGAGCTTGTAGATGTTGGATCGGAGTTTCTGAGACTTGATTTATCCAATGGCCAAAGATCTGAGAACGGATATTCTGAGAGTTGCTATTTTCCGATCCTGGAAAAAAAGATATTTTCTCTCGTCTGACAATTTGAGCCATTGTGGAAAAAATCAGCATAATAAGAACATACTTTAGTCATTTTTCGATAATGAATACAGGCTATGATGAAGGAGTTCGGGCCAGTGGAGATTTTAGCTATATCAATAGCCTTCCAGGTGATTTTAATTTTTGATCTAGCAGACATATTATGAACATTCCTAAAAACGAATTCATGGGTTCGAAAAGAGGCTGGGAAAAGATTTGGTTGTACCTTAGAAATAGCATCATAGTTTTGGTACTGTGCAGAACAGCCAAGTTCAGCTCCGTAGGTGTAAATTTCGGGTTGGATATGAAGGGAGACGTGGATTCAATGGAGGGTTTTGGTGGATTCAAGGGAGGATTTGGTTGATTTGATGGAGGATTTGGTGAAGGGAAGCTAGACAGCTACAGTAGCTAGAGATGCCGGCAGTCCGCCCAAAGAGTTAAGCTCCTTACACGAATGCCTAGTTGATTCCGAACACAGTGTTTTGCTTTTATTTTTTTTTAAAAAAAATTACAGTACAACGCAGACGCTCACAACATGTACGCACATTCATCCCTATGAATACACGTACGTAAACCTATGAGCATCTTCGAAGGACTAAGCCGACAGATCTGGAGATTCCCGACGTCACCACTAGCGTCTCGTCGTCGACTGGAACGTCGCTTACCACTTAATACGTAACACTGGTAAATCCTGAAAAAGTCTCAAAAAATTGTGCACGATTCTTCTTGATATTTTTCCCCAAAATTAGTTATTTTTATTCCATCTATAATTTCGCATCTCGGTTTTACCCCTGCGGTGGTGAGCATTGCCATCTGTGCTCTCTCCTTATTATATATATTAGCCTCCGGCATACCTCCTTTGCATTGCGTCCACTAGTTGTGAGAACCAAGTAACCAACGCGGCGGAGAATGGAGAGCGCGGCACAGTCCGCTGTCGGCAGTGTTGTGCAGCTTCTAGGCGAGGAGTACCAGCTGCTCTCGGGCGTGGGCGGCGAGGTCGTGGAGCTG
Organism: Chrysopogon serrulatus; assembly: GCA_015844335.1. Classification (NCBI taxonomy): domain Eukaryota; kingdom Viridiplantae; phylum Streptophyta; class Magnoliopsida; order Poales; family Poaceae; genus Chrysopogon; species Chrysopogon serrulatus. Next base: position 57,299 of record JADLZL010000010.1, on the reverse strand, counting down.
CGCGACGACCTGGACACCATGAACGCGCTGCTCCGCATGCAGTCGGAGGCCGAGGACGGCACCGAGGACCACTTCACTCGCGTGTGGATGAAGCAGCTTCGCGAGCTCGCCTACGACTCCGAGGACTGCATCGACCTGTACAGGCTCCGCATCAAGTCAAGGCCCAACGACGGCATCCGAGCCTGGTTGGGACGCCTCATCGGGACTCTCTCGCCGCGCCGTCGCCTCGCGTGTGAGATCAGAGCACTCCGCGCCCGCGCCACCGCCATCAGCGAGCGCCACGCGCGGTACGGCGTCAACCGCGACGCGCTGCGGCGCTCGCCGTCTCTGCGACCAGTCCCGGTGGCAGCCGCCCCTGCCAAGAACGCTGACAACCAGCAGTTCGTCGGCATCGAGGACCAGGCTAAGAAACTGGCCGAGCGACTACGGGGCGGCGAGCCGGGGACGGGAGAACTCAAAGTGTTCTCTCTGGTGGGGTTCGGAGGCCTCGGCAAGACTACGCTGGCCATGGAGGTGTGCCGGATGTTGGAGGCAGATTTTCCGTTCCAGGCGATGGTGGCTGTGTCCCAGGCGTTCCAGCCCACCAGAGACCTGAAGCCGCTGCTCAAGCGTTTGCTTCCGCAGGTGCTCAAGTGCAGAACAGACAAGGAGAACCAAAACCAACAGGGAGGCCTCGACGACGGTGACATGGATAAATTGGATGCCAATCAGCTGGCCACAAAACTGCAAGATGGTCTCAAGGACAAGAGGTACGCAGTACGCACAGCTACTGAAGTTTCACAAATGATGTCGGTTGATTTTACCTTCAATATCCTATCCGTCTTTCTGTTAATAATAATAGAAAAGAAAATCAGCCATTCAATCTGCACCAGTAGGGCGCCGCTGCGGTGTTGATCCACGGCTCCACGCCCCCTCCGATCCGCGCCCCATGTCACGCTGTGCTCTATAGTCTACTCCCTTCATACTCATATTAGTTGACGTTTTTGACAAAAGACACCTGGTCTCCAAGATCTAACTTTATCTATCAATTTTTATTAAAATATATAAGAAAATTTTAAAATAAAATTACTTTTTATAAAAGTAGGCTTCAAGGTGAATCTATACATATAAGTTTCACCTTTTTAAATTAAATATTTTAAAAGTTATTGTTAGTTTATGTTCCCAATGTTTGATCAAACCTTGTCCAAAACGTCAACTAATATGAGTATGGAGTAGTATGTCATAGATGTTGTGCTGTAGCCTGCGCCACACCCCTCGATAGCGTCGAGCTTATAAGGACAAAAGAGCTAGCTAAGCCAGAGTCTTTGTTGTGCAACCTCGTGCTGAGCAGTTGCTCGGCGGAGACGACACACCACTACTACGCCTTCCTAGAGCAAATTTGGGCCTTCTCTTGCGCGGTCGGTGCTCGAAGGAGACCACCCACCACTGGTGAATCCACCTTCCTACTACACATACAGACCTCCATCGCATGGATCTAAGCAAAATTATATGGAAACCAACCACTAGTTGTACTCTCTTCACGTAGATCTGAGCGGTGCTCGGCGGAGACGACCCACTATTGCTGAATCCCCCTTCCCATCACAAATCTAGGCCTTTCTTACACGAATCTAAGCAGTGCTTGGTAGTGACAACCCACAACCAGAGGATCTAGCTTCCTAGTAGTGTTGATCTGAGTTTTTCTCAGATCTAAGTAGTGCTTGCCATAGATAACCCATCGCCACTGGATCTGCCTTCCTAGCACATACAATGGCTTTCCTCACGTGGATCTAAGTGGTACTTGATGGAGACGAACCATCATTATTGGATCAGCCTTCTAGACAGCCCACAGTCCCATCACTGGTGGAGCTGCTTGTATCATTCCTATCGCCATCAACGAGTGAGTCAAGTCTTAGAGTGGAGGGCACCACTGTTGGCTTGCCACTAGCGCCTCCCATTCATGCCCTTTGTCCTTTGTACCAAATATATGTTCTAAGTTTATGAATTTTGAAATTCAAATTTAGAATTTCTAAATGATTTCAAATGTTCACATAGTTAATATCAAAATTGTAGCGATCGACCTGAGTTACATGTTTGATGTGTCAATGCACTTTTTATTTGAAGTCATTTAGCGTTTCAAATATATGTTTTAAATTCACATAATTTGTTGTTCAAATTTTTGAATTTTCCAACAATCTCAAATGGAGATATGTCCTATATATACCAAAGCTATAGTATTTGATAAGTTTTAAAACTTTACAGTTTTTCATTTGAGTTTATTTAGTAGCCAAAATATCAAATATAAGATTACGAAATATTGGTATAATAAAATAATAACATATTATATATGAACATGAATGAGTGTGAGGTGTATAGATGTGGTATTGTTGACCGTTTGGTCATGGGTTTGACTCTTCAAACCCTCCAATTTTTTGGTTTGGTTTTCTAGAAATTCTACCCGGTTAATGTGATTAAAGGAGGCACGTCTCCATTAATCAATTAACTGAGGTGGGCAAAGCAACCGCCTCCATTAATTTGTATTAACCACGTCCTTTGATTGGAGGTAGTTGCAATGTCTGTCTCCATTAATCTATGTGTACCGCACCCTTGGCATGAGTATGTTTTTGTCCTTTGTGTTGGGAAAAAATAGTCAAGCGGAGAGAGAGTACGTCCCCTCGGTTAACGTGATTAACGGAGGCGTGTATCTTAAGATGCTCATCTCATTAATCGATTAACTGTGAGGTCGACGAAGCGATCGCTTTTGTTAATTTGTATTAACCGTGTCTTTTGATTGGAGGTAGTTGCGATGCCCATGCCGCACCTTTGGCATGGATTCGTTTTTGTCCTCTATGTTGAGAAAACAGAGTCAACCGGAGAGAGTACGCAAGGCTTTTGGGCTAGCCTCTTAAGGAATCGGAGATGGTCCTCCTAAGTGGCCTGATTTTTAAATAGATTTATAGTGGCAATTAACTTTAGAGTCTCTCGATAAATAGTGTTTGCTCTTGACGTTGACTAGACATTTTAGAAGACTTGGGACAATTTATGCCTGACTCTGTTAATCTAAAGCCCTTTCTCGCAAAACCAAATTTGTAGTAGTGAAAGGGAGGTTGAAGAAGAACAGAAGCAGCTGAGCTGACATCCAATGACTACTGTAGATCACCAGAAATAAAAGGAAAAATCAATAAGCACCAGTGGTATAGCAATTCTGATCCCATACATTTGAAGAAGTATACATCATAGTAACAACTTAGAAAAAACTTTAACATTTTTTAGGATTGCTAAATCTTGCAAAATTGCAAATTACATGTATGCTCTCATTGCTTTTCTACATGTATGGTACATCTACTTTGAGTTATTTTTTCTATGCAACAACGATATAAGCGAAGGAAACATGAATCTCCAGGTACTTTTGTCTATTTATTTATTTTATTATAATCGAAGAAGAAGTGGGAAGCTTTGGTCTATTTTGGTACTGAGATGCGGTGTGGATCACTTATTTAGATACAAATTACTTCCAAAGGCTGTGTGTTGCCAAGTCTAAAAAACTATATAGCAGGATATTTTTTTCCTAGGGGAAATTTCTAGCATATTCCTATTTTGATAGCACATGCCTCATGAGATTCGACGTGCATGGAGACTCCACAAGGATTGCTATGTATAATTCATGCAGTTTAATTAAGTAGTTAGTTGTCTTTTTAATTTGCATGCATAACAACAAATTAAATTAACCATCCTATGAACTTTTATGAAAACATGCAGGTACCTTATTGTGATCGATGACGTATGGACCGTAAGAGCATGGGAAGCAATCCAATCCATACTGCCAAAGAACAATTGCGGCAGCAGAGTTGTGGTGACCACTCGGATAGAGTGTGTTGCCAAAGCTTGTAGTCCAGCTAGTGAAAGCGCAGAATACATCTGTCATATCCAGCCCCTGAGCCAAGAAGGCTCCAAGAAATTGTTCCTCAGCAGAGCATTTGGCTCTACAAATGCCAAATGCCCCAGTGTCGACCACGAAAAAGCAATGGAGAGTATCTTAAAAAAGTGTGGTGGAATGCCATTGGCGATCGTTTGCATCGCTAGTGTTCTAGCAGGCTACACATCCTCAGAGAGCAAAGAGAAGTGGGAAACAATATGCAGATCAATGGGTTCGCAGATGGAGATGCACCCTACCCTTGAGGGCATGAGTCGAATACTCACACTCAGCTACAACCACCTGCCTCATGAGCTCAAGTCTTGCATGATGTACCTTAGCATCTTCCCGGAGGACTATGCAATCAGAAAAGACCGGCTTCTCCAGAGATGGATCGCAGAAGGATTGGTCACCGAGAAACGAGGCCTGACCAAGCTGGAGATTGCGGAATCCTACTTCGATGAGTTGTTGAGTAGAAACATGACCTTTTCTGTGCGGAGACAGCACGAAGGTTGTTTTGAGTATGATGGCAAGATGGAGTGCTGCCAGGTGCATGATATGCTTCTTGAGGTGATGGTTTCAAAGTCTCTGGAGTACAATTTTGTCAGCCTGGTTGGAGGACAGTATAACGGTATGTCATACGACAGAATCCGTCGCCTGTCCATCCATGAGCATGAGGGCGTGGACAGCAGAACCAATATGCATAGTAGTGAGGGACAAGGCCGAGACTCTCCACGCAAGAAAAGGATGGCGGCAAGTCGAGGTGGCAACGAGGAGATGAACGGTCTGCAGCATGTTCGATCGCTGAGCATGTTCCAACTGCATGGGAGCAAGCTCCTCGATCAACTAGGCAACTTGACCCTGCTAAGGGTGCTTGACCTTGAGGGCTGCGAGGGTGTAGAAAACAAGCATGTGAGATACGCTTGTCAGTTGCATCTACTCAAGTTCCTGAGCTTGAAGGGTTGTAGTAAGGTCACCAAGGTTTCTCGTCAAATCAACAATCTAGAGCATTTGCAGACACTTGATTTAAGAGAAATAAGGCATAAAGTGATACCCGCAACTGTGACGGAGTTGGAGAAACTTGAGTGCCTGCATTGCATCTACCCTTGGCGTCTACCTGAGGGCATCAGCAACATGAAGGCGCTGCGAAAACTGGGGAGGACTGATTTGAGAGATAATGTTAAAGTTGCCAGGGAGCTAGGTAAACTAGAACAGCTGCAAGAGCTGTCTATCTGGCTCAGTGGCGACGACACAGAGGACAAGAAGGAAGCCTTTGTCCAGGAGGTTGCCCGTTCCCTGAGTAAGTTGTACTCCCTACGGTCACTCAACATCCGAGGTCTCCACGGCGCACTCGAGTGTCTGTATCACCTCCAAGAGCCACCACGGCTTCTCCGGCACTTGCGCGTCGAAGGTGCCACTGGCTGCCACCATCAGTTGCCCACTTGGGTCGGGTCACTCACCTACCTTGTCGAGATTGTCCTTTTTGATTTAGAGAATCTTCGCGACGACGAGCCGTTCGGGGTGCTGTGCAAGTTGCCCAGCCTGCAGAGCATCAAGATGTACGGGCGGTGCTACTTTCGCGGCGAGGAGCTGGTTGCACGCACTAGCCATAACTTTCCGGCACTCGTCAAACTTTACATGACCTTTTGGGACGACACGCCCCAAGCTTACCGGTTTGAGGCAGGATCCATGCCAAAGCTGGAGAAGCTTACGTTCTTTTTTGTCCGCAGCAACACTAGCGTCGTCGCGGGCGTCGAGCACCTGACCAGCAAACTGAAAGAGGTACAGCTCGGTGGTGGCAAGACCAACGATGCATTGAACCGCGCAGTGCAACAGTTCAAGGCCGAGAGCGGGAGGAGGGAGGCCGCCGGGTCATCCACTCAGTTCCAAGTTATAGTTAAATCGGACTAGTAAGCCCTATTGTAACTTCTCCGCCTGCACGTCCAAGTTAGGGATACTCTGTAGTACTAGCAGTAGTTTGCAAACGCGTGCATCTTTTCGCCAAAGCCCTGCCGAGGTTTATTGTTAATTATGACATTGTGTTCATTTCTTTTCCTTACCGCCGGTGTACTGTACGTACTACTATAAACATTTATATATAGGCTCCAATACTACAAATCAATGCACGTATATAGAGCCTCACGTCGTCTGCCTGTGCGTGTGCCCTTCAAATAGCTCAACCAGTCAACGGCAACCCTGCCAAAAACATTAATTATCCAAAAAAAAAAAACCTTAAGAAAACCATGTGGCCGCTCACCCAGTGCTTGTTACACGATGGAGCAGGAGCACGTGAAATGCAATACCTCCGATATCAGCGGTCGTGGAGCTTATTCACAAGTGCTCATTGGTTGCTTTTTGATATGGACCCCACTTGTATGCGTACCTTTTTGCAGGCAATGGACCACTTGCATGTGTTAGCCGGCTCAACTATTTCGGCTCATTCCCTTCGGCCCGCCTGTGGATGGGCTGCTCGGCTCCTCAGCTTTGTTCACAGTAGGCTCTCCTCTGTCTTTTTTTTGTCTCTCCCTCCAACTCTATATCTCTGAGATTCGAAAACAACTCCGTATCTCTCTCTCCTCCTCCATTCTCTCTCTTTCTCAAATCCATATCTCTCAGATTCAAAAACAACTCCGTATCTTTCTCTCCTCCTCCATTCTCTCTCTATTCTCTCTCTTTCTCCAATTCATAAGATTCGATCCACTGCTATTACTTCCTTGTCTAAATCCACGAACTCACACTACTCTGCTCCCTATGTTCTTGGTTGTTCTTTTTGAATTCGACAAATATGCAACTCAAAGGTTCTTTGATTTTTGCTCCATTCTTTCTCCCTCTATTCTCTCTTTCCACTCACGAGCTCTGAAGATTAGGTGCAGTACACACTGCTGCCGTTTCCTTGTCTCTCCTCGAACGGATTCTCTCAGTCCTTATCTCTATGATTTGAGTAGCTTTTATTGGTCAAAGCAGATTCGTTTTGTAATCTATCGCTGTTCTTCACTGCAGTATATTTTGCTATCTCGAATCTTGACTTCTCTTTCTTTTATGGTGACTAATCCTTGTATTTTTTTTCCTTTTATTTGCCAAAAGTTTCAGATCCATTCTATACTGCTGTTCTTCATTGCGCTTTTATTTCCATCAGATTTTAATTTTTTTCTTTCAAGGTGAAAGATTCGTGCTTTCATCCAATTGCTCATTTTGTTCACCTAGTTTTTTTGGGTTTCTTTAAATACATATGGTTGATATTTTAGCTTTTGCTTGTCAAAAATTTCAGATCTGCTCTGTACTGCATCACTGTTCTATGATTTTAAAAAAAGTGCATGTGCCTGCTGCCACTAGACCAACGGCTCTTTGAATAATGCAGAGACTCGTCAGCAGCGTTACATGAGAAGAAACGTCCCTGTCAAACTAGTTCAACTTTCATGAAATTATGGGAAATAACATTATCATTTAACTATCTAACTATATTTTATATAACTAATCCAATCCAATGATACTTATTTTATTTTATAAGTATTAATATATTTTTATATAATTTTAGTTAAAATTTAAATCATCATTTGACTTCTCAAAATATGAGAAATAAATTTTTTTTGGATGGAGGTAGTACTATACTACTTTGGTACATGAGCCATGTGCATTTGCATTCATGTACGACCGCTAATCCGTGCTGACGAAATGAACAGAAACGAAATGGGCATCGAATGCGCCTGCTGCATTTGCAAGAAATGATAATCATCTAAAGCCTAGATTTAATAAAATGAAATTGTACATAAGAATAGGTACCCCTTAGTCCCTAAATAACTGTCGATGTGTGTTATAAGTTTAATTTAATTTATTAAAAATACATGTAACATTTATATTCTTAAATAAATTTATTAATAAAAAATTAGATCTAAAGATTTTTTTAATTAGTGATACTAATTATATATTATAAATATTAATAAATTTTTATATATATTTAGTCTAAATCGTTTTTACGGAGAGCGGAAACAAAAGATATTTAGGAACAGGAGTATGAGTATATTTGTCACGTGAAAAAAAAAATACTCCATTCCAAATAAGTGATACTTTTTACTTCTATAAATTTCTTATTTGACTGTTTTTCTTATTTAAAAATATTTTTATAATAATTATTTATTTTGCTATAACTTATTTTATCCCTAGATATATTAATAATCATTTATTTATTTTATTTTTTGCAAAAAAAATAACACGAGCGGTCAAAAAAGTGCAAAAGTAAAAAACTTCGTTTATCGGAAGGCGTGCGAGTGCGACCGGAGCACTGGGCGTGATTGGTTCATGTTTCATGGCAACCTGGCTCGTATGTGAGAGCCGGGCTCCGGCCAGCTAGGTTTGGTAGATACGAGGTGCTGGTGTTTGGTTCTTGTCGATGTTCAGCCTGGCTGCCGTTAGATCTTGATTGGTTGCCTATTTTCCTGGTTTAAAATGCTGTCCTGCTATGCTTCTGAACCCGCACGTCGCACCGCTCTGGCCTGGCTCGCGGGAAACGAAAGCCATCCGCGTTTCCGCGGAGCCTGGCTGGGAGGTGCCCGCTGCATGCGCTGGGCCTGGTTGCAGTCGTCGGCCAGGCATCCAAACAAACGAAATCTGCATGAGAGCGTGCATGGCTGTTGGCATACAGCAAACCAAACACGCCCAGAATTTCTCAGTGCAATCAGAGGCACGTGAACCCGGACCCGGTACTACCGAAACAAAAGGGGAAAGTACTAAATTCAATAGAAAACTACCCCACTAGGCGAGGAGTGCGACCAGAGTACTGCTTATTCCGTCCCTAAAAACTATGGTCTGTGTTTCTTAAAGAAACCAGTAATTTTAATAAATAATAAATATTATTGATTAGAATTATAATCAGTATCATAGAAAAAATTTTTTAGATCTAATTTTTTTAAAAAAAATTAGAGACATAAATATTATATATTTTTTCTACGAATCGAGTCAAACTAGAGAATCTTCACGACAACGAGCCGTTCAGGGTGCTGTGCAAGTTGCCTAGCCTGCAGAGCATCAAGATGCTCGGGCGGTGCTACTCTCGCGGCGAGGAGGCGCTGGTTGCACGCAGTAGCCATAACTTCCCGGCACTCGTCAACCTTGAGATGACCTTTCAGGACGACACGCCCCAAGCTTACCGCTTTGAGGCAGGATCCATGCCAAAGCTGGAGAAGCTTACGTTCTGGTTTGTCAGGAGCAACACTAGCGTCGTCGAGGGCATCGAGCACCTGACCAGCAAACTGAAAGAGGTACAGCTCAGTGGTTACGACTCCAATGCACTCAACCGCGCAATGGATCAGTTCAAGGCCGAGAGCGGGAGGAGGGAGGCCGCCGGGTCATCCACTCAGTTCCAAGTTATAGTGCAAAAATGGTGATGAAATGCAACTGGTGGGCCCGCCCTATGAATAAATATAATTGGCCGCCTGCATGCCAAAATTAGTATACGTACGTAGTAGTTTTCATTACCTATAAGTACGTGCATATATGTTTTCGCCCTGCCAAGCTGGCTTTAGGCTGATATGGTTCCTTTCCTTACCTGTGTAGTACTATTTATTTATTATTACTGTATTATTTTTACAGATAGAAGAATCCCAATAGAGAGTCCAAGTTAATTCTTTTCAGGTGTGATAGAAAAAAAAAATCAATTAATACAGATCAATGCACCACATGACGTCAGTCCTGTTGCACCACTTGCAGTACGCCCTCACTGAGCACCGCGTTTTCTGTAGGCGTCAAGAATAGCATAGCAGTGGAGGTATCGACGAGGTCATCGAGCCCGGCGCCTACGTACTCCGCAACGAGAGCGTTCAAGGTGATGCGGTGGATGGCGTCGGCGAGGTTGATCGGCTCGCGCTGCGCAGAGCTTCAAGATCGCGGTGAAGGTGCGGAGTACTTACGAGGCGCGCGGCCATGGGGGCGGGGCAGGAGGATGACGTGGAGGTGAAGGCGGCCAGAGCGCCGCGCCGCCGGCCTGAGGTGCGCGTGGGGGGTGGAGCCCGGCGGCATGATAGAGCCTAGGGAGCAGCCGGGAACGGAGGAGGGATGCGGCGGCGCACTGGCGCGCGCGGACCACATGGTACTGGTTTTATATCTTTTATTAAGGCTAAAATAATTCTTTTTTAAAAAATCTTAAACCGGTTCCTGTTTCAAGATTTAATCAAATAAAACATATTAGGATTTTTAGTTGCATACATTTTTAGAAACAAAAGTTGGTAGTTTTGTTTCTTTTTTTTTTGAAAAAAAAAATCTGTACCTTTCACTGCCCTCTGCCGACTAATGGAAGTGGCACACAAGCTAAAATTGACGTCTAAACTCTCGGTGATTTTTTTTTTTTTTGGGGGTGATGATGGTGGCTGTTGAACTTTTTCGTTCTTGCTATTGTCCAATTTTCTTTTGAAGGAAACATACTAGGGTACATGCTCTCTGCATCCTTCGAAATACATGACTAAAAATAGTCCTTATTATGAAAAATCAATGTACTTATAAATAGAATAAGGACAATAACTATATCAAATGAAAAACAAAATAAATATAAATTAAAGGGGATAAGTAAAAAATATTGTTTAGGGAGAAAAACAGTATAAGTTCAGAAGATCAATATTCCAAGTTTAGGGAACAATATTATAGGTTTCAAAAAGACTATATTATAAGTTTCAAGTAACACTATTCTGTTTTAAGAGTATAAAAAAAGAGAAAATTAAATAGAAATAGAAAATTATAAAATGAAAGGAAAATACACTTTTTTATGAGAAAAAATAGAAAAGGAAAGGAAATATAAAAAGCGAATTGTTTTTGCCAATGTTGACCCGTTGTTTGTAGTGTAGGACCAGTTGGGCCGAAACATAAAATGTAAATAGTGCAAAATGGATGGCTGTCGTCAGACCTTCTTATGTCTGTTGGGCCAAAACGGACATAACTGTGTGGGCCACAGGGCTTCAGGAGGCCCAGCTGTTAGGATTAAAGATTTGCGCTTGAGGAATGAGCTTTTCTTTCCACCAGTATATTCTGCTGAGATATTTTCAATCAAGGACCACTTGGCTGCCAGCCATTAATATCATCTGTAATCATGGTCGCAAGCACAAACCAATCAGATTCATCGAAGCATAGGATAAATGGGAGCACAAGAGCTATGTATGTCACAGAGCAGGCACACTTGTTCAGACTATATTTCAGTCACATATATAATTTCAGGCTTTGAGGTTCCACTACTAGCGTAAAGATGGAATGTAAAACAAACAAACATAAATGTCCTCTTCTCCGATCTGATCCAGTCGTAGTAGCTGGCTAGGATAGTATGATTGTAGGAATAGAAGGCTTCAGGAAGTAGATTTCCAAACGAAGTGGACAGCGCTGCCTTGGCGTGTGTGGCTTGCTGCACCAAAAATCAAAGCATCCCAGCATACTATTGCTTTGCATCCATGTATTTCATATAGGTAGGTAACGACAAGGCAATGGACAACGTAACATGTTCGCATTGTGACACCGTATATCACACCATATACATAATATTGTGAGATATCCGCCCAGCTTGTTTTACCCACATGATCGAGTCAGTGCTCGTCCAATTAATCCTCATGTAATTCAAAGCCCTTTTAAGTCTGTTGGCAGTATAACAAATCAATCTTGACTACACAAAATTAAAATAGATACAACAGGGTGCACAAAACATGGTCATATTGCCTGTCGTCACGGCATGGCTTGCGCTGTTGTGTTGCTAAATAGGCAACACTGCAACAGATCCATTTACAGTAATAGATAGCTATGCTAGCTTCAGACTTCAACTACTATATACATAATTCTTGCCACCTTCCATTTTCATACAAGTTTATTTTCCGTTTCATATTGCTTCTATATATGCATGTTCTTGTCTGACACACTTCATTAAGAGTGAAAAAAATACGAGGGTCGATCATAGCTTGCACAATTTCTAGTAACCACCACTTTTGTCTGTCCTTGTCTCTCAGCTCTGTTTCTTGTATCCAAACCCATATGGTTCACCGTTGGTTAAGAGAGAGCATGCCCAGATTTTTTTTTTTTTTTTTTTTTTTTGAGAGAGAACAGCATATGCCCAGATTTGGAGTACATGTCAACAATGACCGTAACCGTAAGGACATAGATCAAAGTCCTGGTCTACATGGCTCCAGCGGGTCTGAAATGTCTGTGACCCTAGGAATCAGGCTGATATCTAGGACTGAATGAATCTCGGTTTCACAATCACAATTCACGTTTTTGAGTTGCATCGTCCTTGAGAAAAGCCTCGTCGCATCCTCGGAGCACCCTTTCTGCGTGAAGCCGAGGATCAGTGAATTCTCTGTCTTTCTGTTGTCCAGCTCATTGAACACCTGGGCAGCCGCCCTCTTGCACTTGAAGCACCGTGTTTGCTATAGGAATCAAGAACAACAGTGGTGGAATTGTCGAGCTCATCGAGTACGGCACTGAGCGCGAACGGCGTGCACCTCTCAGCTCGCGCGGAGCACCGGAGCGTCGGCGCAGGCTGCGAGAACGGACACGGCCGTGATGGAGTCGATCCCTGTCGCACCATCTAGGCATCCAAAAACCTTGAGGTCCATAGACATGCTCTACGATGCTGGAGAGTACATCACAGTGATATGGGGCAAGTGAGCAACATCGGGATATTTCCTAATGTCTCATATTCCCATCCTACACTAAAATTTCACATTTTTGCTTTCTCAGTTCTCGTTCACTATCGTTTTTGCACAGTAGTTTGTCAGCTCATATATTGGCACCTATAGCAAGAAGAGGAGGGTCCATATATATAGTTACCTAAGCATTTGCTTGTCTGGATATATCAAGTTTAAATAATATATAGGAGGTATTCTCTCTGTTCTCATATAAAGTTTTTCAAGAAGTTTTAGGATATGGGGCAAACCAAATAATGCATGTAACCTTTCTCTTAATTGTATGAAGATATGAGTTTTCATATTTAAGTTGGCGACAGACATTAATTACTGGTTGGTATGCATGTGGATACTACCTTTTTAAATATTGAGTTATTGGGGAGGTTACCTCACCTAAAATCCCTTTATATTTTGGAACAAAGTTTAAATGCTGGATACTTTTTATTTGAGGGAGCGTATATGTGCACATCAAAATATCGTTGACACCTGTGTAAGGTACACCTTTGTAAGGTTGATAGTATATTGATATGGACATTTATGATGGATCACCAATTCACAGTCCTATTAATACTCCTTTTTTTAGAAAATGAAATTGTTCCTAGCTTTTGCGACTACACAAAGCCAAGTTTTTTACAATATTTCATCAGCAAATCATCTAGTCAAACAAAATGGGCAAGAGACCACAAACAATAGACAAAGTCATAAGCAAAGGCTATTGTTGCTTCTCCACCCATTCTTGGTGAATATGTTCAAAAGCTCTCCACGCCAACTCACGCTGCAACAAATGCAAAAAAAAAAAAAAAAAAAAAAAAAAAAGTTTGTGCTGTCTCTCTTGACCCAATAAAATTTCTAAACGTACCCTGATGCTTCTGGTTTCAAATTTGGAACTTACTTCCCAAAACCTCCACACAGATTCCAAACAATTCACATTGTATATGCCACGGTCGCCCCTGTCTTCCTCTCTATTATTGCCATGGACGCGAGATGTGTATAGGTGATAGTTACAAGGGGTGTGTGCGTGTGTGTGTGGTGTGAGTGCGTTGACTAGATTTCGGATACTACAACTTGTATACTCGGAATCCAGGCTAAAAAAGATCATTAGAGCTGCCAGCCATTATTTGTAATCAAGGTCAAAAGCACGAGCCAATCAGATTGACAATAGATAGGATAAGTAGGAACAAGAGAGCTATGCATGTATAATGTGACAGCAGAAGCTACTGTTTAAGCTATATATATGCAGATGCTCTGATTGAGTCGACAGACCATCGTCCCTTCCCACTAACCTTCACCCAGCCCTGCTTTCTCCTACAGTTCTACAGCCTTGGCATAGCAGAGCAGACACACTTATTGAGACTACTTTTACATACATAATAATGAGCAGTAACAATAGCATATATATGAGGCTTTGGAGATGCCACAGACTATAAATTAGGTACAGCTACTAGCAGAAATATGGAATGCAAAAAAAAAAAAAAAAACATAAATCTCCTCCGATCCGATCCGGTCTGGTCTTAGTAGCTAGGAGTAGTAGGATTGTAGATTTGTAGTAGGAATACAAGGCTTCAGGAAGTAGCATTCCACGTGAAGCTGAGTGCGCTGCGTTGGCGTGTGTGGCTTGCTGCACGAGTGGTGGCGAGTTGTTTGACGGAGCACGGACTGCAGGGCACGCCACACATGTATCCAGAGTGAAACAGAGGGCTATTGGATGGGCGCCCGCGAGTCCGTGCGCGCGGTACCGCTGCGACAAGCATGCGCCGCTGCACCATAGCCTCTTTCATCACGAAGCTCCAGCAGCAGGCTCAGGCGTTGGCGTCGCACAATTGTGCAAGGCTGAAGCGAGAACGAGGCAGCCTCTTTCATCACAACATCTTCTATGCTGTTTAGTGCTCCAAAGTAATTGCTATTTTAGTTTTAAAAAAGTAATTGCTATTTTCTGAACTTTGCTAGATCGTTGTGAGACATGTCTTGTATAGGAATCGTGTTGGTCTTAGTAAGACTTGGCTTAGTAAAGTCCTTGTGTTGTAACCCTTGTCTCTCTTGAAAAAAATGAAAAACGTGCTTAGACATGGTAAAAAACAGTAGAGTTGTTCAGTCATGTCATCATTTTTATCTATATATTACGAGAACCTATTCAACAAAGTATTTTACCAGAAAAATTTAATTCCACCAATAGATGTGGAGCTGAAGGCAGAAAAAAGAAAACTGCTTAACCAGTGAAGTAGAAATATACAAACGTGCCCTTAATGTATTCCCACGTGATAGCAGAAATAAGCATTCATCCTTCGATGGTGGTGGATCCGGACTGGACTCCAAGTCGGATGTAACATTCGCCATTCACGAACTCGTGAGCCATCCCCAGCCGCCTCCATGAGCCCCCCATCTTGGCCAGGTCCCTGCCTCCTCCACGCACCGTACCACCGTCAATGGCATGCCGCTACCTCCACAAGCTGCCCTCCATCAGAAATCCATGGATCCATCTTTTCTCCATAGGGTCTGAAATGTCTGTGATTGCAGGAGTCAGGCTGATATAGCACTGATCATGAATCATTTCAGAAAAGCCTCACAGCTGGCATCCTCGGAGTAGAAGCACCCACTTTGCGTGAAGCCGAGGATCAAAACATTCCACGAGATCCGTGTCTTTCTGCTGTCCAGCTCATTGAAGACCTCGGCAGCAAGGTCAGTCCTCTTGCACTTGGAGCACCGCATTTGCTATAGCCATCAAGAACAGTCGTGGAGGCGGCATTGACGAGCTCATCGAGCCTGCCATGGAGCACAATTGCGTCGACCTCGCTGCACACGCCGAGCGCCAGAGTGTCGGCGCAGGCTGCGAGAACGGACATAAGCGTGATGGAGTCGATCAAAACTATCACACCATCTAGGCATCCACGAACCTTGAGGTCCACAGACACGCTCTGCGACGCTGGAGAGTAGATCACTGGTGCTATGGAGCAAGTGAGCAACAACGTAACGGGATATTTCCTAATGTCTCATATTCCCATCGTACACTCTATAATTTCACATTTTTGCTTCCCCAATTCCATTTTTTTGAGGGAACTGCCTCCCCAATTCTCAGTCCATATATTTATAGTGACCTA
This sequence comes from Chrysopogon serrulatus, assembly GCA_015844335.1. Classification (NCBI taxonomy): domain Eukaryota; kingdom Viridiplantae; phylum Streptophyta; class Magnoliopsida; order Poales; family Poaceae; genus Chrysopogon; species Chrysopogon serrulatus. The sequence continues at coordinate 41,670 of JADLZL010000010.1, read as the reverse complement.
AGCATTTGCTTGTCTAGATTGATATTAAGTTTAAATATATAATATATATAGGAGGTATTCTCTCCGTAATAATAAAGTTTCTCAAGTAATTCTAGGATATTATGGGGCAAACCAAATAATGCGCTTAACCTTTCTCTTAATTGTACGAAGATATTATTATGGTTTTCATATTTAAGCGACAGGCATTTATTACTGGTAGGTAGTATGCATGTGAATACTACCTTTTTAGATACTTAAGTTATTAGGGAGGTTACCTCACCTAAAATCCTTTGGAGTAGTATATGTGCACATCAAAATACCAATTACACGAATTAAAAAAACCGTTTACACATATGCAAGGTTGGTAGCGCATTGATATGGTTACGATGGATCACCAATTTATAGTCTATAGTCTACTCTACTAATACACCATCTCATTTTTTTCTATATCCACCCACAAAAAACGTCCTCCGCTGAAAGATCACTAATCCATACATCCACTAAATTATACCAACAAAATCAATATAATTAAAATGGACTGTGTAAATTCACTCTCTAATCTTATCTCTCTCCTTACTCACTTAACGGCCAATATTGTGTGAATTCAAAAAAAAAAAAGGCCAATATTGTGTTGTATGGTCCTCCTCCTTCTTCCCCAACCCTTTCTCACCCCATGCACGCGCGCCGCTGCTGGTAATCCGGATTCAAAATCACGATTCAAATCAAATAAGAAAAAACCGCGGATATGGCTGCTCGACGGGAAGAAATCCGTGTTTGCCGCTGGCCGCTGCCACCACGATCCGCTGCCGCCGCGGACGCGCGAGGATGCCCGTCGCGCTCTCCGTCGTGGCCGCTCGCTGCTGCTGCCGGACGTGCGTGCCGCTGGCCGCTGGCGCTGCGGGGACGCGCGAGGATAGCGCTATCCGTCGTGGGCGCTCGCCACCGCTACCAGACGTGCTTGCGCCGCCGCTGCCGCCGCCGGTCGGCGACGTAGCCACTCCCGGAACGCACAAACGTGATAGCGGATTCAAGCAGTTAATTTCATTTATCGTAGATCGGATTCAAGCAGGTAAAAATTCATTTAACGTGGATACTTTCTGTCAAATATATGCAATCATTATCGTTGATTCATTTAACGTGGATAATTTTATATGTAGCCGTTTCATCGATCTGTTCACTGTTCGATCAAGTGTGCGGGCCACGGGGATCAGGAAGCCTGCTGGAAGGAGATCATTAGAACTGCTAGCCATTATTACTAATCAAGGTCGATTCAAGTGCGCAAGCCAATCAGATTCACAGTAGACAGGATAAGTAGGAACACGAGAGCTACGCATGACGGCAGTACTGTTTGAGCTCACCCCCACCACCAACATTCTCACCCAACAACCTTTACCCACACAGCAGGGCCTGTTCACTGTTCACATAATAATGAGCAGTAACGACCACTTATATGTAAGGTTTTGAGGGTGCCACACAACAGACTATAAATCAGATGGATACTCCTACTAGCAGAAAGATTGGGATGGAATGGAATGTAAAAACAAACACAAATCTTCGATCTGGTCGTAGCTAGTAGCTAGCTAGGAGTATATGATTGTAGGATACTAGGAATAGAAGGCTTCAGGAAGTAGATTTCCACGCCAAGTGGAGAGCGCAGCGTTGGCGTGTGTGGCTTGCTGCACGAGTGGTGGCAAGCTGTTTGACGGAGCACGGACTCCAGGCCACGCCACGCCTGTATGGAGAGCGAAACGCAGGCATATTGGATGGGCGCCCACGAGTCCGCCGGGGAAACCATATGCCGAAGTGAACTTCGGGGGAAGGCAGTTTTTCCACCGTAGGATCTTTTAGTGGAGATATGTGCCCTGCCTTACTATGCCTGGTAGATGTGCCTGAGAGTCACTTTTTGCCTCATGGAAAGACAATTTACTTTGTCCCTGGGCCCACTTGGCAGAAGCATGATTGACTTGCCCATCGCCCCTTCTCTTCTTCCGGATCGGCCGTCCAGAACGGAGCCGAGTCGACGCCGCTCCCCGCACCGCGCGCCGCCTCCCTCGTGCCTACTCCGTCCATGCCCCTCCCTCGTGCCTACTCCGTCCATGCCGCGCCCGCCCCAGCGACCCTGCGGCGGCGACTCCGACGAGGTAGGCTTGCTCCTCCTCCTCCTCCTCCTCCTGGATCTGCGCCAACCGGAGACGAAGGCGACGACGGCGGTGGCTAGGTTCCCGGCGATCCTGTCCAGGTCTGTAGACTCCATTCCAGATTTGTTCAACATTGTTGCAGTTACAGATTTTGTTTACTTTATTTCATTCCCCTTCGCACATTTCAGTTTAATTTGTCCTTTGTATTCACATATGTTGGTCAGACAAATGCATTGGATAGCCTCGATTCGAGAAGGATTTGCATTTTAAAAGATCCCCAACCTGACGCAGTGTTTTAATGCATGCATTAATTCTAAGGCATTTTCTTCAAGGCGGTCTCAGTTGGCTAGCAACAATGGTACTGAAACAATTCAAGCAATGTTGGTCAGGACAAATTCTACAGACATGCTGTTTGTAAAAAAATGTTTTATGACACATTAGCTACATTTTTTATTTTTTTAAGCCTCTCAGCACTGTTACATCTGTTGTATTTTTCTTTAAAAAAACAATGCAGTGTATCCTACAGATTTGCACCCTGGAAATAGTGAATACCCCTTTGCATTTTCTCCTTGACCTGCCATGTTGCTAATGCACAAGTAACTAGGATTTACATTCTTTTTATAGAGATGTTTTATCATTGTCTGTTGACATTGGCTAAAGTTAACTAGCTGAGGAATACTTCCTACTATACTACACTTAATAAATATGGATTGACTTGAGTATTACCTGTTAAGTTCTCTTGATATTGCAATAGTATATTTTAATTAATCTTGACAATTAATTACTATTGCATTTCTCTGGTGAAGGTAGATGTGAAAACTGTGTTGTCCTATACTGCACCTCCTAATCAGAAAGTTGTTATATGCCTTTTCAGGTGACACCTTCCTTTTCAGCACTATGTTGTGAGTTGTCATGTTTGCTTGCTAGTCCTTTTCAGTACTATGGAATTTTAGTATTTTATCTGAATTAGACACTTTTTTGCGAGGTGAAAGAATTCAATTGCTCAAGTCAAGGATTCAGGCTGAAGATTGTATCCACAAGCCAAGTCTAAACATATGATTTTTTTAATCATTAAAACTGCTTGATATCAATTTGCATTGTTATGTGGCCTTTTATAGCTGTAGAAGTAATCAACTCATATCTGACATATACTTTGTAGCTATAATTTTGAAACAGGCAGAACATGCATTAACCCATGCTGAGTTGAGCTTTGTTTAGGATGCCTAAAAAACTTGCATTTGAGTTGATCCTGATTGCATGAATTGATTCTAATGCATTTTGCTTTCAGGTGGTCTCTTAGTTGAAATCTTTGGACAACAGCATTTGACATGGCTATGGATGACAAGAGAGTTTGCTTTGCATCTATGCTATTTTTTCGCTCTATGGGATTCTGAATTCCTTGTCATTGTAACCTTATTAATAAGATATTCATTTTTCAGTACTGTTTCCTTGCAAAGGTTAAGGATGACAAGAAAATAAGAGACCATGGATCTTACGAACAAGGGAGACAACAGTTATTGTTGATAATATAACTGACAACGAAATTACCTTGATGACTCACTCTTCCATGCTCTGTTTATTGAAGACTACAATCTTGCAGATTGCTCCATGGTAAATAGCTATACTTCTAAAATTAAATGTTGAAAGTAACTGATACAAACTAAGCTTGAAACAACAGTTGGTGTTTATCTTTGTCCACAGCTTGTAGTACCTGTCACTTTGGAAGGGAATGGAGAGTACCTCATCAAGTGTACAAGGACGCTATTATTCCACAGTTTATAGGTTGAAAGATGCAATAGCTCATTTCCAAGCAGTGGTTGGGAATTGTGGCACCATTCCCAACGTGATGAAACTATTGAAGATGTATTAAGTGGTAGGAATTTATTATCCTGTTTCAAAAGCCTTTGCTGCTTGTCGAGACATGCATTTAGGATGACGAATTCTCTATTCGAGCAAGGATTCCTTCGATTTTTTAGAATGACATGTATTCTTATTTCTTAAGCACTTAAATCTCAATACATTGTGGAAACTGAAGTTATTTTCTCACAGGCTGACCAATGAAAATGTTTTAGTTTGACTGATGTATATGTCAAATCAAATAAACTAAAATATTTTAGGAACCAGGAGGTGCAAGAAGCCTCTACTGGTTATATGTAAACTAAATTAGAGTTCCTTGATGTTGGAAAGGCCTAAGCATTATTATGCATTTACTCTAATTGCCACTCTACACTGTTAGTTCATCCACACCACCTTGCCACGTCAAAGCACGACTCCTGTTATGATAAAAAAGCATGACTCCTGTAGTTGCGTCAGATGTTGTCACATTGTGTTCCACATGATATGAATCTAACTACCGACCATGACTGGCTAACTCCTGCTCAGGTTGTAGCGCACACTCTAAAAGAACAATTGCACATTTGAATTTAAAGTATATTCTCGATCCCACCTGGATAAGATTATGAAGATTATGAAAGAAACCATTATAAATATGTTTTTTCCTTTTTCCTTTTTTTATTTAGGAAGTAGTACACCAGTGTACCTAAGATGTACTTTGTTATTGGAGTGAAGTTTTTTTTCATAATGTACTATTGTTTACTAATACCGTATTTAGTTAAGGTGAATGTATCTAGTGCAAACTAACTTACTGTGAAAATCCGTATAAAACCACGATAAAAAAAGTCGTCTAAATTTATCAAAAAAATCATATATATAGATGATATGATGATACATAACTTTGTAAAATATCTTGTCCAAACTCAAATTGGTTTGTGAGATATAAAAATAACAAATTTAATATGTATCTAGACATGTTGTTATATTTAAATGCATAGCAAAATGGATGTACTAAAAAAAGTCAAAGTGACTTATAATTTGGAAGAGTGAGTATTAGACACTTTAATCAAAAATAAATTAAAAATACATAGAATTGTAATTATATTAGTTATATCATATGTTTTATGGTAATACTATTTAGAGGTACATATTAATATTATTTTATATAACTCTAGTTAAATTTGAGATTTGTTTGCCTTCTCGAAGCGTCCAATGTATACTTATTTTAAAACAGAGACAGAAAAGCTTATAGATGGTAGTGATGTGATGTTCTAGAATACTACTCCCTCCATGCAAAAAAGAATGCAATTCTCATTTATATCAAGGAGTCAAGTAATTTCAACTCTAACTAAATTATATAAAAAAAGTATTAAAACTTATAATATAAAATTGATATCAATCGATAAATAGTGGAATATATTTTGCTAATAAATCATGTTGGAGACATAAATATTAATACTAATCACTATAAACTTGGTCAAACTTTAGCAAATTTCATTGGCATGAATTTCATAATTGTGTTCTTTTTTTGAGACGAAGGGAGTACACCCAAAGTACTAAAATAAAAAAATACATTGGACATATTTTTAGGAGTCAAAGAAACTTAAGTTTAATCAAATCTACATAAAAATAATAGGATTTATAATATCAAATAATTATCATTAGATTAATCATATCATAAATTTTTTATTGTAATCCTATTTACAGGTATAAATGTTAGGTAAACTTGAGATTTGTTTGACTTCTCAAAGTGGGTGATGTGTACTTATTTTAAAAACAGAGGGAGTACATTGAGCTCATGGATGATACTGATGTTCTAAGTCTAATTATCAACCTTACCTCATTTACAATGACTTCCTTAGCTCATGAATGATACTTCTAGGAGTCAAACAAACTTAAATTTGAAGAAACCTATAGTAAGATTTATAATATTAAATAATTATCATTATATTAATTATATCATATATCATAAGAGGTACATATGTTAATATTATTTTCTATAAATTTAGTTAAATTTAAAATTTGTTTGATTTCTTAGAGTGCACCATGTGTACTTATTTTGGAATAGAGAGTACAACATGCTCATGGATGGTACCGATCTGATGTTCTTAAATACTCTCCTCCGACCTAAAAATAAGTACCGCTATGGCTTTCTCAAGAATCAGACCTTTTTAAGTTCAACTAGATTTATGAAAAATGAGTAATATTAGTATCTCTAATTAAGTTTATCATGAAAATAGATTCACAAATCTATCTAATGATACTAATTACGTAATATAATTATTAATATTTTCTTATATATATTTGGTCAAATTTAAAATGTTTGACTCCTCGGGAAGCGAGAATAGTACTTAACTGGGACGGCAAGGTATATGTGTATAAATACTTTATCTACTTCTATGTATGTATGTATATAGGTTTGGTCAAATTTAAATGGGATGACTCTTAAAAGTATGAGATATACATTTATATATGTAGAAAATAAATATTAGCATTTGTAGCTTTAAATAGGATTAGTATATGGTATCTTGGGTGCCTTTTGTGATCCTATTTACTATCCAGTATACCAGTGCCTTCATGTGATCCATTGGTGAAGTATTTTGATTTCCCGTGACACATCTTGTTTGGTATCTTGTATTCCAAAGGGAACGTGGTCTTTGCAGCCAACCTAAAGTACTAGTCACATATAGATTATAGAAAAAAATTTAGACCAATGAAACTGTATCAGTTAGACTGATCCATATCTCATTTATATGGCACTAAAAAATAAACTAAAATTTAGTTCCACACCTAGGCACAAGGTTCTAAATTTCAATATCAAACATAAAAAAGACACGAAAAACTAATGGTATATGCATGGAGTATAGTTCAAACAGTCACATCAGACCAACGACATAGGTAAAAAGTAATTAGTACAGTTTAATCCGTATCACATATCGAAATGATAGATTAAACACCATACTTTAGATTAGGCAAATAAATGATCCAATTAGTTTAATACAAAACAAGTTCATTTCAACAGGCAATACAAGCATCAATCATGGTACTTTTGTAACCAATTCTCCGCTACAGGTATGCTCATATCAACACTTTTAGTATGGCACTCAGAGGCCTTGTGATCTGCAAGTCCACAAGTAGTACACTTCGTCTTGCTTTTTTTCTTCTTGCTTCTATTGGTAACCCTCTTCTTCTTTACCTTCTTTTGAATCAAGTCAATACATGATGGAAACAAAAAACATCAAAGTAACCAAGAAGATCAATTACTATGCTTCAGCAGTTCATAATGGAAAAGGTCGATTTATAGTATTACATGAATGTGTTATGGTAAAAAAATTCCAGCTATGTCAAGTAAAAATTACACACTCCAAAGTGTCTTAAATTCATACATTAATATAGAGCCTGGTACATGAGAGCAAACAGAGACGAGAAATAAGCCAGGGGTTACTACTTGGGAACCTAAAATCCATGGTAATGCCTAGTGGAAGCTAATTGTTAAAACAAGAATATCATTAGAGTGAAAAAGCATGTATCTTAACTGGTCCTGTAAGTAGTTTCATTACATACAGTATTTTCAAAACATATATTAGAGTGCGGTTTAAAGTAAGCAAAGAGACGCTAAAAAAGTAGAAAAAATCATTTTACACACATATCTGAAGTACAACACTAACTACACTACAACAATTTCAATAATTGATCAGAGCCATACAGACTGGACTTGCACAACACTGTAACCCTTGCTCCCTTTGACTCAGATAAATATATAATGATTGTTTTTTAGATAAGAAAATTAGATCACCAACTTTCTATAAGAGCTCGCTGTAGCAGGAAAAATATCTCAATTATCTGCTACTTGAATTTTTGAACCATAAACCAGAGTGATGAATCAAAAATTGTACTAACCCAGAGTTATCTGGTACCTAATGTTAGATGACTGCACTTGCATAACTACCTTCATACGAGCTTTCTTTAGATTTTGAACTTAATCTAACAAAAGTACACCAGAAAGTTAAATTGTAGGAGTCAATTCAACCTTGATATGTTTGCAAATACCAAGAAAAAATAAATACATGCTGTACAAATACCACTAGGAGCTAATGAACCAAGTCTTGCAAGACATAGCCTCATAGTACATCAAGTAATCAATACTTGGCTTAATTTGGTTTTAAAAAATTAGGGTGACAAATCACATAAAAATGTACCGCATTTGAGGGTGTAGAAGCTCCAATATGACAATATAATAGTTAAAAAGGGAAGAGCTAAAGAACAGTAATATAAAAAGGGCAAGTACTAATGTAACTGCTACAAGATACAATTAAGGGTGTCGGGGCAAGTAGCTATAAGATACAATTAAGGGTGTTGAGGCAAGTACTAATTTAACTGCTAAAGTACAATAATATGAAAGGGCAAGTACCAAAGATGAAATGTTGCAATCAAACGAAATAAACCCATCAACTATATGCATTCTTCATGTACAAAGGTCCTGACATACATTCAGAATCTAATTAAAAATTTTGGTCATAATCAATTTTATATGCAGGCAATGGAATCTGAATTGTGTGACTAAAGAAGTTTAGATGGCAGAGCCAAATTTCACAAGATTGCCTACTGTATTTTTAAAAATACTACTGACAGGCAGAAAGTTGGAAGCACAGTGCTCAAACAAACTTGCGAGCTGTGATCCAAGTGGTATCCAAACCATATGACACCATTTCCAAACAGCAGCAAAAAAAGTGAATTATCAACACAACTGCCACAGTGCACTAGACTTTCAAACAACCATGCATCTTTCCCCTTTTATAAGCAGGTAGCACCTGTGAAACAAACGTTACAAACCTAATTCCATATGTTCCTAAGATTACAGGTACAATATTCATAATCTTAAAAACAACTATTTTTACTCCATAGGTTGATTGACAAAATTATAATTCCAACAAACGACGCCAAGAGGTATTAACAAAAAAAGAAGAAATAGGAGTATTGAACTGTAACAGCAGTAAAAAGCATCAAGTACTTATGTATGTTAGTATTTCAAATATAGCATCCCTAATGTTATGGCTACTTTCCTAGTAATTGCAAAAGCAAAGTAACTGTAACAAAAAACAAAGTAATTCTGATGACAAGCACAATTACTGTGTGGAAAAAGCTTCATCTCAACACCAGTAAAATGTTTTAAGCAAAATGTCACACCAATTGTACAGATCGCATATCGTTACCAATTAACAGATCAAGGGAACAAAAAAATAAGGAGCATAAAACTTTAAAACTGAGTTCACCTGATCCAAGGCAGGAGTGTATGCCTAAAACTTTCTTCCTACCCTTGAAACAAGAGACCTGTGCAATTTAGACTATCTCAGTGTGATGCATAACCTGCTAATAACACTGATATCACCTTCAGAATTCCCAAAATGCAGGATGTAAGTGACACAAAGAAATAAAAAAAACTCAAGCAGAGTAGTAATCCAAGGCAATCTGATGGGGAAAAAATATCAAAAGAGGCAATCTGAGTTCGAAACATCGGTGGGAGACTAGACATTAACAGAGATATCAGGTCACACCTTAGATAGGATGGTGTTGTAGACCAATTTATGTACTGGTGCCGTACTCTATTAATGTCGACGCGATGTAGTGTGTGGAAAAAATTAGTTTAAGTTAAAACCACATAAAAGCCAATGAGAGGACTACATGCATCTCTATAAATGTCTAATCTCGAGTGAGAGCAGGAGCAAATCAATGCATCAAAAAAAGGTAATTCATGAAGAACAAATTCCAGGTCTGATAATGTGGAGCTTCCCATGGAGAAATTGAAATTAGTCCTACAGTCCTACTTGTTACTACTACTTATAGTCAGGCCACAGTAAATAAAATACAGTTGACTATGGGGTCTATCAATCAATATCACTCAATCATCGATTTTAGTCTAGAAGCAAAAAAAAAAAAAAAAAAAAAGAAATCAAGGATACATGTATGGCTGTACTTGTAGCCTGTACGTAGAGCAGCAAATGGCGGATCGATGCAGAGGAATAGAGGACTGGTGTATGGGTGACGGAGCTGCTACCTGCTGGTCAACGGCGGGCCGTCCAGGCCCTGCCGCCCCGATGTTGTTGTAGCACGCCGATGGAGTTTGAGCAGGTGATGTCGACGCCGGCGATAGGTGAGAGGGATGATATGGAGGAGAAAGAACAGGCCACTGGCGTCGAGCGAGCGGCGACGGTGAGCTCACCGTCTCGATTGTGATACACCGCCACCTCCACCATGTGAACTAACTAAAATTCTTGCTCTCATGACCTAGAAATTCCATGGAGAAAAGTTCTAGACATTACCTACACGGGCGTGCTATCCAAGAGCAGATCCCAGATTGCCATGGCTGTGAATCACCAAAGAGCAACTGGATCTAAATATTGAAGGCTGGTTCCATGGCTGTCTAAAAGAGGAACGAGCGGCGGCGTGAGCTCGGAGAAGACGACGAAGGGGAAAAGTGTCTCCCTTTTTTGAAACTGATGAGGGGGAAGTGTTGGAAGAAGAGGCGCAGGAAGGAGATGGTGGGGAGATTCCTTTGCCTGGAAATCTGCCTGGACGCCAACAATTCCTGCCTCAGGTGGTGGACCAGGGACTGCACGAATCTGAAAGCCGAACCATCATCTGGCGGTGGAAAACATCACTTCCCGGGAAGTCACCTGTGGAAAAACCGGACTCGAGTCCGCCGTGCGGCACCGCTGAAGCTCCACCACGGTCTCTTTCAGCACGAAGCTCCAGCCGCAATCAGAGGCGTCGGCGTGGACGTGGCATCAATTATGGCTCAGGCGAGCGAGGCAACCACCAATAGATCGGCGGGAGTGATCGATAGCTGTTAGAAAGGAAAATTCATAAGTCAGAGTTCTGGAGAAAGTACGTGATTTCACGATTACAATAAATCCATAATATAAATCATGACAATAATTTTTTCGAGATCGTACGCTGCACGTATTTCATTACGAGAAGTGAGATAACAAAGTTATAGACAGTACAGCGAGTAGAGTTATCGAGGGGTACCCCTACCCGCCGCGACCATCAAACAACATATGAATTACACGCAGGCGCGCTGCAAGCAATGGGAGGAGGCGCCTAGAGCAATAGAAGCAGTGAAGAGAGCGTGCGGTAACCTGCCAACGACCATTCGTTCGCCGCTTCCACAATGGTGGAGAGCAGGTCGATCGGACGAGTGGCGTAGTTGTTGAATGTTCTCGCATTTCACTCCTTCCAAAGCGACCAGCCGACGAGGAGGAAAAGAGTGTCAAATCCGGCGAAGCATTCCTCGGCACGAGCTTGCGAGTACGAATCCACCGGGCCGAAGATGAGGTCCCCTGGGATCGCGTCGGTGCTGCAGGTTGAGCTTGCCAAGCACCATTGACCACGCCTCCCTCGAGTAGACACAAATGAGCGTAAGGTGGTCCATTGTTTCCGCCGCTTGATCGCATAGGGGCGCAGGTATCGAAGTCTTGAAGACCATGCCTGTATCGGCGGTGTGCAGTCCAGCATCGTCCGTGAAGCGCAAGCCAGTAGAAATGTTTCACCTTCGGCGGCGCGCGGGCCTTCCAGAGCTGCCTGGCGCCCAGAGGTCTCGAAGACCCTAGGAACATTGATCCATAAGCCGAGGCCGCAGAGTACGGCCATCCATCCGGTCCAATCCAGGCCGACGATCTGAGTGTTTGCGTCCAGGCTGCACGTTACGGGTCGCCCCCGGGCGGCAAGATAGTCCAAAGAAATAGAGGCACCGTAAAGAGCACTGAGATGTCACGCACTAAGCGCGCAGGTGGTGGAGAGCGTCGGCGACAACCCCTGTGTCGCGACGGGCCGGATAGCCGGGAAGTGCGGGCGCCTGTCCCTCGAGCGGAACTTTGCCAAGCCAGGGATCAAGCTAGAAAAGAGCTGTTCTCCCATCCCCAATGTGCCACACCGTGCCGGCGTTGAAGATCGCCTGAACGATGTGTTCGTGTCTCTCCTAGAGCCCGTGCCATCCCGCAGCAGCGTGCGGCCTTGCCACAGCCACCGCACCCTGAAGGCGTACCCCATGCGCGTGAGATCTACAATCCCAAGACCACCTAGCTCCTTGGGGCGGCAGACGGTAGTCCAAGCCACCCTGCAACGGCCACCGCCAACTGAATCCTTTCCCGACCACAGGAAGGCTCTCCGACGACGATCAATCTCCCGGATTGCCCACGGGGACAGGCAAAGCACGATAGAGACATGTACCGGAATAGATGAAAGCGTGGAACGCACCAGCGCCGCACGACTAGCCTCATTGAGCATGTCCCCCTTCCAGCCTGGGATGCGCGCAGCCACCGCGTCGATCAGGAATTGTTCATCACACTTACGCAGGCGCCGAACTGACAGCGGGGCGCCCAAGTATCTGCAAGGGAACTCAGCCACCGCACATGGGAACAGGGTGGAGAGCAGATGCAGGTGCTTCGGCAGGCATCGGATCGGCGTCGCGACGCACTTGTCAAGGTTAGTGAAGGCGAGAGGCGAAAACTCGCCGAGGTGATCGACAGTGGCGACAGCAGTCCATTGCTATCGAGCCACAGCACGAGTCTGTTGAAGACATCAAATGCAACGATGAAAAGCATAGGTGATAGCGGATCCCTCTGACGGAGGCCACGCGCATGGCAGATGCGCTGCCCAGGGTGACCATTGAGTAGGATTCTGGTGCTAGCGGTGCTTAGCAGAATAGAGATCCATTCCCTCCATCTTCTGCCAAACCCAAGATGTTCCAAGACCTCAAGCAGGAATAGCCACGCCACCGAGTCAAAAGCCCGCGCGATGTCGACTTTGAGGAGTAAGGTTGGGATTCTCTTCGCGTGTAGCGCCTTTGCCATGAGCTGAACCGAGTGGAAGTTGTCATGGATGCATCTGCCTCTGACGAAAGCGCTTTGGTTGGGTAGGACGATCTCATTCAGACGGTGTGCCAGCCGTGAGGCTAGGCACTTAGCCACCAATTTCCCGAAGCTATGCATGAGACTTATTGGGCGATAGTCCCTGATCTCGGTGGGCTCCGATTTCTTCTTCAGGAGAATCATGAAAGCCTCATTGAGCAGGTGAAAACTGCATGAGTCGAGGCTCCAGAAGGCATTGAATGCAGCAAGAATGTCCGTTTTGATGATCGGCCATGCCATCTTGTAGAAGAGACCGGTCATGCCATCTGGCCCAGGCGCTCGATCATTTGGCAATTCACGTATGACCGACCAGATCTCCTCCTCCGTGAATGGTATCTCCAGCTCATGCAGGTCGAACGAGGGTAACCCCAAAGTGACCAGGTTAAGACGTTGGTGACGCGTGAATTCAGTGCCTAGGATTGAATTATAGAACTCCCACAAAGCAGCAGCCATTTGGTTGTTGTCCACCACTTCTGATCCCTGAATGTTGAGAGACTGGATGATGTTCTTCCTCCCACGGTGGCAGGCCTGTAGCTGAAAAAAACGGGTATTCGCATCACCCTCCTCCAGGAAGCGCAGGCGGGATCTTTGCCTGGCAATGGTTCTGCATAGCGATGCCAAGCCAAGGGACCTCATCTTAAGACTGGCTCGCAGCGCCCGTTCCTCCAGAGTCAACGTCCTGGACTCCATGGCAGTGTCTAGCCTGAGGACCACCTCGCGAGCCATGGAAAGTTGCAGCCGGACACTCCCAACCCGCTTGGCGCTCCAAAGATTTGAGGGTACGGGCGGATTGCGTAGTTTATGGTCGATGGAGCGGCGGGGTCAGCGTGGCGCGCAGGTCCGCCCCGCACCGCGATGACATCAAGGAATCCCGGCAGCCTTGACCCGTAAGGACTCAAAACGGAAGCGATCGCGTGTAGACGAGCGTGTTTCAATCCCGCGGGAGCAAAGGGGCAATGATCCCGAACAATCGACGACGGGGGGGCTGTAGGCGGTGGGTGGGGAACAAGTCGAGCCAGGCGGCGCCCACGAAGAACCCGTCAAGGCGTTCCAAGGTCGGGTTTGCCCGGCCATTCGACCAAGTGAACAGGCGCCCAACAATGTTGAGCTCCACCAGCGACAACCGGTCGATGAACCGACGAAACCTCTGCATGCTCCGCCTGTTTAGCCTGCCGTTGTTCTTGTCCTGGGCGCGTAGATAAGGTTCCAGCCACCACATAATAGCCAAGGCCCTCAAGCAAAGGAGCGCAGCCGGTGATCTCGGTCGGGAATGACACCTTGTCATCGTCTCCCCGCGGCCCATAGACCGTGGTGATGGACCAAGCGATGTCGCCGCCATGGGAGGCAAGTGCGACGGTCGCCGAATAGGACGCGACATGGGAGGCGGTAGCGCCGCGCGGGAAGCACGCCAGCAAGGAGAACGCCCCGACGCCCTATCGAAGGCACAAAGACATAGTCGAAGCCACTACCAACAGTTTCCATTACAATACGATTACAAATAAGAGACAGACTTTGTCTCTTGTAAACACACGACAGACGCAAAGATGCTGCTCAACAAAGGAGCGCCGCGGCGTCTCGACGGGCACGGCCATTCGCACCATGCACGTTCCAAAGAGAATAGGTTTAACGACATTGCGAAAAAGAAGCCGCGCGGCGGGTGGGACGATCACTGCGGTGAAGGCAAAGATGTCCCCAACCTCGAGGCCAAGCTCGAAAAGCCGGGCGTGTCATTGAACAAGACCCTGAAAGCTTCATGCTTGGAACCTAAAAGTGGTGTTGTAAAGGTTTCCTCATATCGCCTTGCCGTGTCTTCGTCCAGCGCCGCGGCGCTTTCCGCGAGGCCTAGCTTCACCATCAGAACGTTCCGCGCTTGAGCCGTTGCGTCACCTGCACGAGGTTTCGCTGCAAGCCTGTTACTCCTTCGCGGGGGCATGGCCGGCGGCTGGATGCGCGGCAGACGGAGTACAGGTCTCCCCTTGAGCACGGGGGAGACAACGGGAATGACGAGCTGGTCCTGAATCCGCTGCTTGATGCCACCGGGTGTCAAAGAACTCGCCACTGCGTTCCTAGATGGCGAGTCGTCCATGATGGCAGGGGCTGGAGCAACGAGTGGAGGTTGAACGTCAGGTGGTGTGGGCGCGGCGGCATGGCCACCAGCAGACGGCGATGCACCCACGGTGACAACATCGGGCATGAGCCCAACAGCTTCGTCATGAAGAGTGATCAGAGTGTTGTCTTGTTGGAGCACGGCCCAAGGGCGATATATAAGGAAATCCGGCCCAAGACTAGGGTCAGAGCCCACCCGTTTCCCTCCAACAGGCGCGACCGCCTCGTCACGCATGGGATCCTTGAGGTCACGTGACCTCTGCAGGCCACTCCAGCACCTGCAAAGAACGTCGATGTCGACATCCCGACAGGGCGAGCGGTCAGCAGCGAGGGCCACAGGTGTAGTCAACTCCATCCACATGGGGTCCGGGCTGAAAGCACGATGCACGTGAGTGGCATGTCCCGTCGCGACGCCAGGGGTCAGCGTGAGTGCCTTTTTGGCCGGGCCCGTGCCTGTGGAATCTGCCGACGCGCCATCCGCGACGGCCAAAGACCCGCGCGACCGCTCCTCGAGAATCGGGCAAATGGTCGCCAACCATGACCACGGGCGCTGCCGGCGGAAGGGACACACCCGGGCCGATGACACCATCGCCGGCGCCGGCGCAACACGGCGAGGTCGAAAGGTCGCGCCCACGCCACGGCCGAGGGTCGGGTCACCCCGGGCGCCACGATCGCGAACGTTGGAGGGCGGCTCGAGGGCACCCGAAGAAGCCCGCCCACCGCCCATTGCCCCGGCTGGGGTCATCCATGTCGGGGAAGTCGTCATCGTCGGACGAACTAGGGAGCTCAGCATCCCAATCTTGGAACTCGACGATCCGAAGGCGCGCCAGGTAGCGCCATGTAGGCAGGGACGGGTGGATGACCTCATGCTCGCACAGCGCGAGGGCGCCACAAGGATCATGCGGTGGTGGCGGTTCAGGAATGACAATGATCTTCTGCTCTGGCACAAGTAGCGGATGAACGCACCAGGCGGCAACGAAGGTCTCACGTCCATCATCGGGATCCACCCGGTCGTCGTCCGGCGACGCGATGACAATCTTCGCACATGAGGAGCCGAGGAGCTGTTGGAGAACCGGCGCCGAAAGAGCGTGAGCGGGAACGTTCCTGATGCCGATCAGCACACGGAAGGTGAAAGCCCTCGGAGAGCCGTTGACGATCTTGGACCACCGCTTCCAGGTTAGGCGGAAGGGGGCAGTGGCCGGCGCCAGGGGTGCGCGCAGGACCCGTTCGAGGTCCTCCCGCCGGCGAAAGTGGACGATGAAATCTTCAGACGCATGGCGGAGCACCGACGCCGCATCGTCGGAGATGTCGAAGTCTTCCCGCAGATGGCGGCGTACCATGGCGGGGGAAACCGGAGGCCGCGTGCCAGCGATCATGGCCACCAGCGCGAGAGAGAGGGCATCCTCCGATGCCTGCACCATCTCCCGCGGAATCACAACGAGCTCGACATAAGGCCGGGTCTTCCGCCAACGGTTGCAGGCGACGATCCCGGCGGAGGACAAGGTCCTCGGGGCGGGAAGGAGAGACGGGCGGCCGGCTAGGGCCAGCGGCCTCCTGAGGGTGTTGGCTCGAACCCTCCCCCGGGTCGGTACGCCAGCAGCCGCAGACGGAGCCACCCGGGAGCCATCCGCTTCGCGCCGGGCGGCCGCGGCCGCCGGGCTGGGCGGAGCACAACAGCGTGGGACAGACGGCGAGCGACCGGTAGACACAGACCTCCCAGAGGCAGTGTCCGGGAGTGACTCAGCCAAAACCGGCGAGCCAAACTGCCTTCCAACTCACGTTCACGTGCTAGCATGTATAGTCCTCAACGCTTTGAGCAACAACATGACTGAACCAATAGACAGACTCACATCACGACGTGTACGCCTTTCGTTTGTAGATGGATCAGATCATATCAGGAGGACATCCTTTAGATAGAATCCGAATCCTAAAGGAATCTGCACCACTAAGGAAGCGATTTCTACATAACCAAAATCAGGTACATCTATCCACTCAGTGGTCGAGAAGCATTGTTCTGACTGCGGGCAATTGGAAAATGAAGCACATCTGTTTTTCCACTCTGATTTTGCGGGAGCTGTTTGGATTACGTGCAATCCTCCTCTAGGCGCTACTAACCTCTCTTAGGAACAAGATGGAGTAGAGGTTTAGCAGGTCTAATCTAACCGCGCACTCCTGATGAACTGCTTCAAAAATAATCCTCACAGCACTCTAGCACATTTGGAAAGCCAGAATGATAAGAGATTCAATTCAAAATCATAGACGGTTTGGCAGTTTCATAATAAGATAGCTGCACATATATCAGTCAACAATTAGCCCACTCCGAAGAAACCAATGTCCACAATTCAATTGGGTAAGCACCTGCCAATCAAATATCTAATTTGTCTTCTGCAGGAACACATACTCCAACACAACCTCAGAAGTTTCACAGAACCCACAGCTAAGAACGCAAGGTAGTCATCATGAGGCTCACCAATCCAATATTTTTCACCAACAAGACATCCATCCACAAGGTATGTATTTCACACTTGCAGCAACAAACTCAGAACAGAGGCAACAACCAATCAGTGCATCCACTTTCACACAATATGGGATGGAGCAACAACAGCACTACTCAGCACCAATCCCTGGCTCCCTGCATTACTACCTAGGTCAAGATGCTTTGCAGTTGCAGCCATTGCGCCAGATCAAGCGACACCAACCTGCAGATCAGCAGGACTGGGACCAATCTTCATACAGGCATCTATTTCCAACATCCACTCAGTGATTATGGCAGAAGCAGCAGCTAGCTTTGTCCCTAGCGGCAAGGATGACTTCTCTGTTGAATTTGGATCTTATAAACTTCCTAACAGCCAATCAGAACCTGGTCACTTGATTCAATGCAACAAGTCAAAAACTATACCAGACTGGAGGATGAAACCTATCACACATCGCTTCTTCAATTTCAACAGAGGAAAGCAGTACAAGTGCTTCAAGATTTCTAGAACCCAAAATCCCACTGCACAATCTCTAGCTATGCAGGCTGTAACTAATGATGAAGCTTGTCATAAAAAAAAAAGGTTGTCTGTAGTGTAGAGCCAATTGGGCTGAAACCAAAAAAAAGAAACAGTGCAGCTGCAGATGGCAGTCGGACCTTTATTCCAAACACAAGTGTGCGGGCCACGGGAATCAGGAGGCCTGCCTGGTAGGATCATTAGATTTACGCTTCACCAGTCTATTCTGCTGAGATATTTTTAATCAAGGGACCATCTTGGCTGGCATGCTATTGCATTGGCTGCCATCCATTATTTCTAATCAAGGTCAAGAGCACAAGCCAATCAGATTCACAAAAACAGGATAAGTGGGAGCACGAGAGATATGCATGACGTGACAGTAGCAGATGCTCTTTGGGTTCCTTGTTTTCTCCACGAGGGCTCTAATTCCCCTCCGGACCCTCTAGTAAAATTACGCCCTGTCACCAAAGAATGCAGCATGAGCCAAAGCCATCTTAAATTTAACCAAATTTATATTAATGTATAATAATATATCATCCCTAATAAGTATTAGGGGATTCGTCATATAATATATTTTCATAGGATGATTATTTGTAGTGATGAGTTTGACAATGTTTTTTTATAAACATAGTCAAGCTTAAGATAGTTTAACTTAAATTAAAATTAGAATTGCACCTTTTTCGGAGTAGAGGTGTAGTAAGAAAAAAACTGAAGATCAAAGCCTCCATAATCACATGCACCTTCTCTTCTTTTCTCTTGAAGTACACTTGACACACCAGTTCACCACAGATTCAGACCATCGTCCTTTCCTCAACCTTCACTCTTCCCTGCTTTCTCCCACTCTTGGGCTCTTGGCACAACAGGGCGGCGGCACTCCACTACTCCAACCATGACGATGGCGCTCTCCTGCCATCCATCCATGAGTCTGCTGCAGCTCCTGCTCTTCTCGCTGCTGCTGCTCACGGACATGGCCACGGCCTTGCCACAGCAGGCAGCCATGAACCACGTGCGCTGGCAGGTGGACAGGGTCAACCAGCGAGGCCCCTCCCTCGGCTTCGTCATGTCCTACATCGACGAGGCCACGGCGCTGGAGGCCTCCAGCTACTTCACGCCTTGGCGTGTCCTCCCTTTCGTTGACCTCTATGGTAAACATAATCTAGGCCATCCGTTCCTCGACCCACGAGCTAACCTGTTCCTCCCTCCCTGGCTCCCTGCTGTCATCTATATCTACATGCATATGCCTGGCTGACTGTTGCCGTTGACTTTTCTGCTGCCAATTTCCGGCACCTTTCAATACAAAATACAAATGGTGAATATCACAAGACTAAGGACGAGATTCTCTCATATACCAATTCAATACTCAGCTTCAGCACATTTTCTGTACAATTTCCCTCTCCTTGGACAAAAGTGTAACCTAGAACTGATGACCACCCAGCAGTAGCACAACTATTTTTGGGAGCTATCAAGAACCATATCAGATTAATATATTGCCATATAATAGAAGAAATAAGTGGAGGATTACTTGCCCCTAGACAGTGCATAAATATATAAATGCTTGTTACAGGCCTCTGCATTTTTTTTCCATGTTCTACTCACTTTCTTAGTTTCTTACATATTTAGTCATTGTGTGAGTATTTATATCCTATTACTTAGTACTTATATCCTATTGGCCTTCAAGAATACAATCTGATCTACTGGAATGTTTCAGGACGCCGGTTTCACATAGGCAGCATTCGCGGTGTGAACATTATTTACGCATTGACAGGGCAACGCAGGGTACACAAGATTGAAAAACCCACTTGCATTTACCTTATGTATGTATTTTCTTTAATGCTCATCTCTTACCGCAACCTTGTTGGTCATGCAGTTGAATGCAGCTGTCACCGTGCAGATTCTCATTGACGTCTTTAGTGTGTCTGGCATTGTTCATTATGGCACAGCAGGGAGTTCCAATGATTCCATATCGTTTGGTGATGTCAGTGTCCCCAAGCTTGTAGCTTTCACTGGTGCCTGGACATGGAAGGTAGGCAGGTAGCCCTCCAAGTAGAAACTGCTTCTTTAACGCACCTCAAGATGTAATGCTGCAACTGCACATGTAGATGCAAAGTTATTGGAATCTAATCAACTCTTAATCCATGATATAGTGGATGAAAAAATAACTCTGCACTTCTAACTCAAAATGCTCATTAAGTTTTCATGTGCTACAATAATGAGGAAAACAAATCCCTCAAGTTGCAGGCAGCTAACATCTAAACTAAAGATACACTTAGTAGACATAATCTCTGTAATTTGTGCACAATTCAGCAAATTCACTCCCTTAATATGATTTCTGGAATTCTGATTATCACAGAAGTTCAAATCACCCAAAGAGTCATCAGTGGAACTAAACTTTGGAAAATATAACTTCCCAAATGGAGGAGAAAACTTGCTAGAATCCGTGGAATTCAGAAACGAAGAGTTATACTCAGTGGGCAAGCCTATGGAAGAAGTTTTCTGGCTACCTGTAAATTCAGCATGGTTCAGGATTGCAGAACAACTTAAGGTAGCTAATACACCATACATATATCAGCAACATGATTGCATAATAGATACATGTCGGTGCACGACTAGACTAACCGCAGCCCTACTAATTGTGAAATTTTCGCAGGTCAAACTTGAAAGATGCAACGACACTTTCTGCTTGCCGACAACTCCAAAAGTTGTCTATGGACTTAAAGGATCAACATCTGACATATTTGTTGACAATGCAGAATACAGGAAGTTCCTTTTCAGAGAATTTGGGGTATCAACAATAGATGAGGAGAGCGCTGCAGTGGTGATGGTGAGTTCTAAAAGACCACAGGTCTCTTAGTTCACATTTATATGCCTACTGATATTTGCAGTAAATCCCAATCACGTAAATTAAGATAGAGTCACAATTAAACAAACTCCCTTACTGATTCAACAGACAACAACATCTTCTGGAATACCTGTGATTGTATTCCGGGGAGTATCTGATTTGGCTGGAGGGGAACCAAAAAGGACATCGACAAGCTTACTGAACCTGGCATCTATTAATGCATTAAAAGTGGCAGTGGAGTTCATCGCTACAGTTGGCAAGTAGAAGTCAACCAAATCAGTATAAAAGAGTAACAAATAAAGAAAAGATGACTGCCATGTTCATCCATTACAGTTCCAAAATAGGTCTGCACCAATAACTGGAAGTTATGTTGAGATGATATTGAATCTTGCGGCTTCAAGTCATAAGTCCTCTCAAACTTCAAGTCATAAGTCCTCTCAAATAAGGATCAAAGTTTGAGATATAAGGCATATTGTAAACATAACCACACTTCTGGCAGGGGCTATGATTTGATTTTCTAGTGTACCTTTTGGGGCAATCGTACAACAAAATGGTAATTCAGGGATTTCATTTTTATTAGAAGAATACCAGTTCCTTCAGTGTCGCTTTACTTTTTATAAAAGCTTAGGAATTACAAACACACCACACAATCCTCATCCAATAGTTGAAAAAAAAACCTTATTTTCTTCAGTTATCATTTACCAGTGCTAATCTCATCGTGTACATTTAGCTTCAGACAAGGCATGGAGATGAAAAGCAGTGTCCTCAACAAGCAATATCTTGTGCACTACTTTGTATGTTAGTAAAAATAGAAAAAACTTCTAAAATGTATCAAGAACAAAGCCAAATGGACTAAAATCTGTAACTCTAGAGTAGGTTCCCTACCGGTGAAGAGATCATAAGAACTGCTGGACAGTTCACTAGCTTAACAAAGAACCATCAATGCAAAGGGTAGCTACACTGACTATAAAAATACATGGCATACACTCCTCATGAAATCATCATACCAAATGCTCCAATCAAAACATGATGTGTGTGAAACAGACAGAATAGCTAGCTTTACCTGTTAGTCCAATCGTATACTTGTATATGTATACTAGTTGTGTGAAGCCTCCTGAATAATCTCAGAAATGGATATTCAGACTGCCTTCAACATTTCACTACCAGTAGTCTCCACATGAACATTTACCATCCTTAAAATGGTGGAAGTGTTGAATATCTTTCATGATTATTTCCCGTCCTGTCACTAAAGATATTAACTTGGTTGCATTATGACAGTCGTTACAAACTCGAAGGTTCTTCTTTATCTGAATTGCCGTGCCAAGGGCTATTCGAATGAGCCCATATGCAATGGCAAGCTTCTCGCTGTGGATGTTAAGCAGCTGTGCCTTGATATCATCTTAAAAATCATGTATTGAGTCAGTGTCTGGCATATAGCCCACAGCTTTGATCTCTTCAATGAGCTTAGCCAGTCTTGCATATATGCCCTTTGCGTGCTGGTGATTTGTGCTTCCAGAGAAGGTATGGACCTGATTTTTGAGCTGGATAATACTCCATCCAGGATTCTTCTGGTGATACACCCCGTCCTCTGGCCCCAGCTGAAAGATTCTATGTGCTGATTCTTCAGCCAATTCAATATTCTTGTGCAACTTGCACATTGCACCGTAAACACTAATGCCAGGTTCTATAGGCATGTTTTGAATGAAAGACCAAGCTTCGTCTACCTTCCCAGCTCATCCAAGAAGATCCACCATGGTACCGTAGTGCTCCGTCCCAGGTTCAAGACCATAGTCCTGCTTCATGCTAGCAAAATATTTCCGCCCTTCATCAACCAAACCAGCATGACTGCAAGCTGCAAGGACTGAGAGGAATGTTGTCTCATTGGGCAAACTGCCAGTGCTCTTCATCGCTTGAAATAGCTCAACTGCAACCTGGCGAAAGAGCCTTCCAGGTGATAACATGCCTGTCCCTTGAGAAATCAAAGAGCCTTCTAGCTATTGTGACACGCCCACATTTGGAGTACATGTCAATAAGGCCCATCAAGACATAGTCAGACATCCTGTGCCTGATAGAATACCCATGGACCCATCTTGCCTGAAGTGGGTCGGAAATGTCCGCGCCTCAGAGTGAATGAATCTGGTTTCACATTTTCCAACTGCATCCTAGCAAAGAGCCTCTCCGCATCCTCAGAACATCCATTCTGTGTGAAGACGAGGATCATGGCATTCCACGAGATCCGTGTCACTTTGCTGCCCAGCTCATTGAACACCTGGGCCGCGAGGTCTGCCGTCTTGCACTGAGCACGTGGTGAATAAGCGCATTCAGCACCGACACATTGGACTTCAAGCGAACCCTCGAGTAGCTTATGGACACGCCTAGCCTCGTCGAGACATCCAAGCTCCCCATATGCTTGCAATGCTGCCAGCACAGACGCATCCGACACATCGACACCCTCCTCCTGGACCATCATCATCCAGAACAAAGCCAGAGCCTCGGTGGCGTTCCCGTTCTCAGCATACCCATCAATCATATTCATGGCGTTCCAAGACACACGGAGTTCCAATCGAAAACCGCCCTCGCCGCCTCGACCGCACCGCACTTGCAGTAGACGTCAAGGACCGCCGTGGAGACGTTGACGAGCTCATCCACCCCAGCGCGGAGCGCGAACGCGTGGACCTCTCTGCACGCGCGGAGCGCCCGGGCGTCGGCGCAGGCCGGCGGCACGGACACGAGCGTGACGGAGGTGGCCCGCTCCCCGCCCTTCTCCCCCCTGCTCTGTCGGCGACGAGCGCGTTCCAGTCGACGCGGTCCCTGGCGGGCATCCGGTCGAACACCCTGCGCGCATCGGCGGGGCAGCGGCACTTGGAGTACATGTTGGCGAGCCCCGCGCGGCCAGCTGCGCGTGGACGGCGAGGCCCGTGGCAAGGTCGGCGCGCGCCGCGCAGAGCTTGAGGAGGGTCGTGAAGGTGCGGAGGACGGGGCCCGCCGCCGCGTGGGTGGCAGAGGAGGATGACGATGACATGGAGATGAAGGCAGCGAGCGCGCCGCCGCCGCCGTGAGGTGCGCGTGGGGGTCCAGGAGGCGGAGACGGGAGGGATGAGGCTATGTCTAGCTCCCAATTTCAAAGACATAAACTAGTTAGGAACAACAAAGGTTTCACGCAGACGACACAAACCATTAGGCACCAGTTGTTTTTCAGCGTCCTATCTATTCCTTCCCGAAGCCTCCTACTCCTATCGTTCTCGATTCTCACGCACTTTGTTGGAAAATAGTAACACTAAGAAAAACCATGAGAGAACAAATGTTTAGTTATCTTTGTTTGTTTCTCAAGAACATGCTATGTAAGAAGGGGAAAGAGCTTTATATATAGTGACCCGGATGGAAGTGTGAAGTACAAATTAAAAGGACTATAAAGGAGGCACGGAGGAAATAGAGAAGAAGAAAAAAAGGAAGCTTACATATAATCAAATCATCTAAGGTTTACACTAGAAGAATATGAGATCAGGGTCATCCCAACAAAATGCATCTAGTCTTTGCAATAGTTTACATACAGCAAAATGCTAAGGATGTGCTTTATAGAGCATAGAAGAAGTGAGAACTTATTGCGAATTTAGGGTAGCTCAGTTAGCTGGTTTTCTTATGATAGAACATGTCCACCAGATTCAAAGTCAATTGATATCATAATATGCTTTATGATAGGGTAGCTCTATGCTAACGAGAATTACTGGAAACCAGAATTTCACTGATCGTGATATTTTTTTTAACAAGGATTGGGTCAACAAACAAGATTATTGCAATTGAACTAACGGTTTCTGAAAAACACACATAAAAAAATATGTGATAGGATAGAGTGTCGATTATCGAAACATGAAACGGGTTTGATTAAAATGTTGTGATAGGTGCGATTGTGCAGCAGCTCCCTAGGCACATGATTTTTTTTTTTAAAAAAAAAACCATGTTCCAAGTGGTTGAGCTGATCAACATTTCCTGAAAATCATTTTTGGGGTCGTCCAGTTCATTTAGCTCACCACTCTAAAAATGGAGTCCACCACTCTAAAATCGATTTTCAAGGACAGCTGAGTTACTAAAAATGATTCAAAATTGACTTTCAAGATCAGTTTCAAAACTATCCCTAAAAATGTCTCATTTCTATAATTGATGGCGTAGTAGCGGTTTTGAAAACCATCCCTAAAAACGATTTTGACCGTCGTCACTAAAAGTCTTCTGTATGGTAGCTAGTGTTGATTATATATTCAGCAAAATATCTCCATGTGACTAACTCGTTCGATCAAGTAGTACACGCATGCATGATGCTTTGTAGTTTTAAGAGCATATTAACCCGTGAAAACCATGGACTACCTTTGCTTGAAGTTACTAGTGGCCTCAAACTGCTTGGCAACAGCCTGATGCAGATTAAGCATCATGCATCCCGTGGTCTTGAGATGCATATCATAGAATT
The DNA here is from genome assembly GCA_015844335.1 of Chrysopogon serrulatus. Classification (NCBI taxonomy): domain Eukaryota; kingdom Viridiplantae; phylum Streptophyta; class Magnoliopsida; order Poales; family Poaceae; genus Chrysopogon; species Chrysopogon serrulatus. Next base: position 16,417 of record JADLZL010000010.1, on the reverse strand, counting down.
CAAGTTATTATATATTAGTCGACCAGTGTGGTCTAGGCCCACGCCAGTCCAAAAGCAAATAGAATTGCTATGCACAATACGCCATCGCTAAGCTCTACTGCATGAGGTACTGCATGAGGTGCATATCCATCTTTGATCCGTGTCTTGGAGTCTCACTGTGTCTTCTGCCTTGCTGAATAGGCGAAAGATGTTCAAGGATCTACAGGGAACAGAAATGAAAGTGCGAGCCTCTTTCCTGATGTCTTCCATTCCTGTATGTAGGAATTCCTCGCTCCTCCTCTTTCTCATCCACTTTACTTTCTGTTATTTGGTCTTGCACCTGGTGGTAAAAATGAATGAAAACAAGGGAACAGAAATATAAAGCAGAGCCACCGCTGTATATATGGTCGGTAAACTTAATAGTAATGGTCATAGTACATAGGCTTTATTTTCGAGGCTGATTTGCTCTTGCTTTGCTTGTTTGGGATATGGGTTCTTCTAGTCTAGATATGTAATGGCACTACGTAACCAACATAAATCTACATATTGCACTAGTTGTTGTAATGATTTTGATTAGAAGGGAAACATTATGACACATGAATGCATTTTTAATACATTCCATCCCACAAAAAAAATATTCCCCAGCAATTATCAATTCTCCAGCAATTATCAAAGCTAGAACATGCCTATGCATCTTACGCTATTGACATGCTTATTAATAATCTCATGTGCAGTGATATCCCCCTGTCACTATCAGTTGGTTTATTTAGCCTGGTAAAGATATATCATTACAGTTTTGTGGTTTCAATCTACAGTGATACACGTCTTTCTGGTCGGTTTAAAACGATTCCCAATGACTAGATCCTAGGGTTATGTCCTGACAGTGAAGTATAATCACTACTGGCTCCAACAGTACATTATGGTCTGACAATGATCGGCATAGAAGAGCCCATATTCTTCACCCCATGCTACCGCTGTGAGCAATCAAGGATCCGAATCACTAGAGAACACATAAATCGATCATATTCTTATGGTATGTACTCCTTTCGTCCCTAAATAAGTGTCACTTCGCTTTCCGAAAACAACTGCCAGCAATTTTATTAAATAATAAATATCATCGATTAGTATCATAATTAGTATCATCGAAAAGATCTTTAAATCTAATTTTTTAACAAAATTATTTAGAGATATAAATATTGTACGTATTTTCTATAAATCAAGTCAAACTTGTGACACGCTTTCCACGACAACATTTATTTAGCGATGGAGGAAGTATGGTACACTACCCCTCGGAAACATTGAGTACTGGCATACACGCTTTAATTTGTTACTTGCAATTCTTTGACATATTCTATTGAACATGGTGAGAGATCAAAGAGATGGAGTAATCGATCTAACTCTTGGAACTGTGAGATGGGCGGCGCTCCTTGTCACCACCCATGTGTGTGTGATGCTGAGACATCGATCCTTAACTCTTGAACTGTGAGATGGGCGGCGCTCGTTGTCACCACCCATGTGTGTGATGCTGAGACAATGGAACCAACAAAAAAAAACTCGCTCACCGTCAAGCCGCCACACACACACCCTCCCATCAGCCACACCGTTCCAGCGGCTTTTGAACGTGACGTACATACCCCTGCTTCTCAACTATGCCTCATGTCTCCTTATGAGTTGTTTGGATATTAGGATATGAGGGGGGGATAGCTTAAAAGGAAATAGATGAATGGTTATGATTAAATGAGGTATAAAGAATAGATGGTTAGGATTCAATATTGGTGTCATATCCCAATCCATATCCGCATCCAAACACTGCACGCTAACACATTCAAATGATGAAGCGTGTCGCTGGATCAATGATGGTGCTAGCTGGTTTCCTAATTAATGCCTTCCATTCTTATAGGAATTTCGTTACTCTTTTCCATACCTCCTCGCTCATAATTTCCTCTTCCTCTTCGTTCTAGTACTTCCTATGGGCAAATAGAGTAAATTGCACCATAGGTGCTTAAACTATTGAATGGTTAGCAGATGGCTACTTTAACTAAAAAACGTAGCAACTAGGTACTTAAACTATTGGGTGGTTTCTAAATAGGTACTTCAACTGAAAAACATAATAACTAGATACTTAAACTATTAGGTGGTTCCCAGATGAGTATTCCAACTAAAAAACATAGCACATAGGTCCTGAATCTTTTATTCTTTGTCATGAACGGTTCAGTCATGGCCACCAACTAAAAGACATGTTGTATAATCACTAGAAATGGTAGTCGCCGGGAAATAGCCTGCCACAGACTCTTTGCGTACAACTATTGTGTCCACACATGACCAGGATTCGGAATTTCTTTGGTAACCAAGAGAGGTCCCAGATTAGAGCAATGGCAGTACTGAAATGTAGTGCTGCGGTGAATTCCCAAGGTGTTCCACTGTAGATATGATCAGCTAAAGAAAGGTTTCTTGCGGTATCGCACTCCATGGTGTGTCCTACTCTGATTTCATCGTGTTACCACCATGTCTGTCGAACTGTAGCTACCTCTGTCGAACTGTAGCTACCCAACATACTTACTCTTATATAAAAACGGATATGTCCCGATCTCAAAAAAAAAAAAAAAAAGAATGGAGTTTCATGGATGTTCATGTTTCTTCTTATATTTTTGAATCTCAACTAATGATTTTGTATTAATTCAGTTCATGATAGGAAGGAATCAGAGCACCAAAATGTGAAAATGTTTGATAGTCCACCCTACTAGATAGTAATGCCACCTTCAAGCGCCACATGTACACAATATGGTAGTACAAGTTATTATATTCGGCGTGTTTGGCTGGTGATATAAGCCAGCTGATAAGACAAGCCAGCTGATTTGCTGTGAGAAAAAAAATACTGTTTGAACGGCTGATAAGTCCGGCTCATAAGACAAGCAAACATAACGATTGAAATTGGCGTAGGCATAATTAATGTGACCATGTTTCGTTGTATGTGCGGTTGGATCCAATCATATTGATACCTATTGTACCTACACATTGAAACCATTTGATCAACAAATTTAAAATATATAAAAAAAATGTACTTCGGCTCTTCAAGCAAGTACATTCATGCATGATCATGAGAACACCCTCGTGTTCCATTCCATGGCCTCAATCTTATTTGTTGCCATGCATATCTGATTTTTTTTCCTTGGTTTTCACGTGCTAATATTTTGTAGTTTTCAGAACAAATTAGTAGGTAAAAACACTACCTGCATGTGCTAATATCTAAGGTTACGAGCGCCATGAAATAAATTACATTACATACACATCTATCCTGAAAGGCTTTCTCTTCTCTCTCTTGGCTTCTCTGCTTTTGGCCCGGTCTGGCCCAGCTGGACACTCACTCTTCCAGCATGCAGCCCAAGCCAGCCGGCCTGCTCGGCCCATATTAGTAATATAAGATATATAGAAAACAAAACAAAAGAAAAGAAACCAAAAGAAAGGGAAGAATGAGGAGCCTTTTCCTTGTATGCCATTAAAAAAGTTAATAATCCCGCTAAAGGGATTAAAAAGTTCGATCTATCAACAGCGTACAAGTTCAAAGAAATTCTCTCTTTCTCAAGCCATTCCGTCCATACTCTGTTTGTTTTTGACGTTCGAGAGTTCTGACAGGTGGGTCCGGTCCGTGTAAAAGTCCTAAATACCCTTTGCTTTGTCTCTGCCTAGAGCCGAGCAGTCAGGCCGCCTCCTTCTCCACGACAGAAATGGAGAGTGGCACGGCGGCAGAGCAAGCAGAAAAAAAAGAGAGAAAGAGAGCAAGGAGCGAGTGGCGCGGCACGCGCGGCTCGCGCGGGCGCGGCGCGAGCGGAGCGAGCGGGCCGCAGCGCGCGGAGCTCGTGGCACGGCGGCGGCGGCCCGACTGCCACGCCACATTCTCAGTTCGGCACCGGCCGTAGCGTCAGCCGCACAACCCGACTCGCCCGCCGCGCCACGCAACATCTCCTCTCTGCTCTTCCTCCCCACGCCCATGGCGACGGAGGCCACCACGCTGACGGCGCTGCTGAAGGAGGTGGCCGCCGCCTTCCCGTCCCGCTGCGCCGTCGCCGTCCCGGGCAGGCTGGAGCTGACGCACGCGGCCCTCGACGCGCTCGTCGACGCGGCGGCCGCGCGCCTCGCGGCCGACGCCGGAGTCCTCCCGGGCCACGTCAAGTAGCTTATTGAACACCTGGGCCGCGAGGTCTGCCCTCTTGCACTTGGAGCACGTGGTGAATAAGCGCATTCAGCACCGACACATTGGACTTCAAGCGAACCCTCAAGTAGCTTATGGACACGCCTAGCCTCGTCGAGACATCCAAGCTCTCCATATGCTTGCAATGCTGCCAGCACTGACGCATCCATCACATCCACACCCTCCTGGACCATCCTCCAGAACAAAGCCAGAGCCTCGGTGGCGTTCCCGTTCTCAGCATACCCATCAATCATGGCGTTCCAAGACACGGAGATCCTGAACAGCATCCAATGGAAGACGGCCCTCGCTGCCTCGCCTGCACCGCACTTGCAGTAGGCGTCAAGGATCACCGTGGAGACGCTGACGAGGTCATCCAGCTCAGCACGGAGCGCGAACGCATGGACCTCGCTGCACGCGCGGAGCGCTCGGGCGTCGGCGCATGCCGGCAGCACGGACACGAGCGTGACAGAGTCGGGCCGCTCCCAGCCCTCCTCCCCCTGCATACGGACGACCGCCTCCATCGCGGCCGCGGGAAGCCCGTTACGCGCGTACCTGGCGACGAGCGCGTTCCAGGCGATGCGGTCCCTGGCGGGCGGGCGGTCGAACACCCTGTGCGCGTCGGCGGGGCGGCGGCAATTGAAGTACATGTTGGCGACGGCCGTGGCGGCGAGGGACTCGGAGGCGAGCCCCCACGCGGCCAGCTGCGCGTGGACGGTGCGGCCCGTGGCGAGGTCGGCCCGCGCCGTGCAGACCTTGAGGAGGGCCGTCAAAGTGCGGAGGACGGGGCGCGCAGCCGCGTGAGCGGCGGAGGAGGCAACGACCGCGCCGCCGCCGCCCTGAGGCGCGCGTGGGGTTGGCGGCATGCGACGGAGGAGACGGAGACGAGAGGGATGCGGTGGCGCGGCAGCACATTTCCCAAAAAAAAAAAAAAAAAAAAAAAAAAGAGGAAACGCAAACGGATTGGGTGGGGGGCTCGTCGAGACGCCGGCCGGCTCGCCGAGGCCTGTCACTTGTGTCGTCTGCATCAGCCCATTCTGATCTACGGCCCACTGGGATACATGGGCTTGAACGTGTCGCCTATGTTTCCCTTTTTTCTTTTTCAAACTACTACTATCTAGGTGTTTGGTTCGCATAAATGTGACGGTATCCGATAGCGGAGGGAAATACGAGACGACCGCTCCTCCCCGAGCATTAAAGCATTACAGGACATCGCTAGTGCGGCGCATCTACACTTGCTCTCAATATACTGTACCTCAACCAAACAAATTAAGTAATCACTTTGCCACCGCTGCTCCCTCCATAATCCATTTCCCAAACTGTTTGCGTTAACAGTGAGTGAACCAAACACCATCTATATGTTTCCATTGTCTAATTTTTCATTTGAATGAAAGACACATAGGATCCTTTTTTTTTTTGCAAAAAGATGAGGAGTATATATTAATATTATTGAATTCATCATATGTTAACCAAAAAAATAGAAACACGCACGATGAGTCGGGGACATTAACAAAGGTTCCACTATAGAGAAGGTAACTGAGCCATTCTTATATGCATATCACTTAGTTAATTAGTCCACTAGTGATAACTAGCAAAGTTGATAAATGGGAGATTTTCTACTGCGAAGTTTAACATGTGCTACATAGAGCATAGAAGAACTTATGATAAAACTTGGAAGTCAAGTTAATTTTTTTATATCGCAATACATGTGTTGAAAAGACAAATCTAACATTCACGGCTAAGAGCAGGCCCAAAACCCGAGGGGCTATGGCCAGTGTGGTGGAGGGAAGGTGGGCGACAAAACACCCTTGGGTGCAATTATTACAAGAATTAGATTATGTAGCTCAATTTGTCTTGTTTTTTATTGCAGTATATACACACACACACACACACACATTCAAATAATAGAATGCTACAGGTATTGTTATCTTCACTAATTAAAGTAGAGCTTATATGTGCATACAATTCTTAATGCTTTTGTTGTTGACAATGTCCTCTCCTTGTTAAATTCCTGTCTCCTTTGGCTACAGGGTACTTCGGCTAACCCATCCTTTCGCCTGCACTGTTCATCGTGCGCTCACTGTTCTCGATGAATAAAAAACGAGGCTTAGCAGGGACAATGGTGTCCGCAACTTAGGAGAGGGACCAAACAGTGCCTTCTATAAATGTTTGATGCACTATACATACAAACAACATCTAGAAATCAATTTATAATGGCGATTGGCTTAATAAAAAACACTCCTGAAAATTTACTTATTTAATTTATAGGGCAATTGACCACCATTAGGAAATTTTTCAAATGAAATCAGTTGGAGCAAAATTTATATCAAAATTACAGTCAGGTGAGATCTAAAACTTTGTGGCTAAAGATTTTTTTTATACTTGAGATCATTTAGGGGGCTCAAATATGCCCTTTAGGTTCTCGTATTTTTTTACAATTTAAAATTTTGGAATTTCTCAGACTAACTTGGATGGAAACACGTCCTATATCAAAATTGCTTGATGAGATCTAAAACATTGTAGTTGATTTTTTTTCATTTGTGATTTTTAGGACTAAATATTTAATATAAGATTCGTAAACATTAATATAAAAAAGGATAACATCTTGCACTTTGGTCACAAGTGACTATGCAATGTAGGAATAGGAGAAGAAATGGGTTTGATTCCCTGCATACACAGTTGTCTGAAAATAAAATGTTGTGAGTGATAGGTGCGATTGTGCAGCAGCTCCCTAGGCATATGAATTTTTTTTTTCTAAAAACCATGTTCCAAGTGGTTGAGTTGGTCAACATTTCCTGAAAATCATTTTTTGGGTCGTCAGTTGATTTAGCCCACCACTCTAAAATCAATTTTCGAGGATAGCTGTGTTACTAAAAATGATTCAAAATTGATTTCAGGATCAGTTTCAAAACTATCCCTAAAAATGCCTCATTTCTATAATTGATGGCGTAGTAGCGGTTTTGAAAACCATCCCTAAAAACCATTTTGACCGTCACTAAAAGTCTTCTGTATGGTAGTGTTGATTATTCAGCAAAATATCTCCATGTGACTAGCTCGTTCGATCAAGTAGTACACGCATGTATGATGCTTTGTAGTTTTAAGAGCAAATTAACCTGTGAAACCATGTACTACCTTGCTTGGAGTTATTAGAGGCCTCAAACTGCTCGGCAATAACCTGATGCAGACTAAGCATCATGCATCCTGTGGTCTTGAGATGTTGAAGTGTGGGTGTGTGGTTGCTTTCTTCTTCGTGCTTGATTTTCCTTTTTTGAGAGAATCGACCCGGGGATGGGGCCGGGTGGCGGTTTGAGTGTCTCCACAAATTGAAACTTTACCACCGATATATTGGCAAGCAGGTAAAGGAAGGTGCTGCTGCACTGTCTGCTCTGCTCTACACCACTACTTCTAGTATGTGTCCAGCATGTTGGGGATTTGACATTGTCTTTCTTTAATAATAGAATACTCTTGATTTCAGCCTCGATACTAACATTTCCTTCTGCATATATCTTTCATTCAGATGATTTTCCTGAGGTATATTTTACATATACGAACACACATAAGCTTGTCTGTAAAATAATCGATGTGAGCCGCATCAGGTTGTTTCCAGATATCTCTTACTCCTATGCCTACACTCATTGTTATTTTATTTGTGTGAGTTTATTTCTAAAGCAATTGATCATACTGATGCATCGTACTCGTACCCACACTTTGATTATATATCCATGAACTCATCTGATAACCTCACTTTCCATCATCATTTAATTAACCATAGCTCGGTGCGTGGCCTTAGCAGCCATGTGGACTTTTGCACTGTTAAAAGTTTAGGCAATTTCATATTTAATTTAATCCATAAAAATGATGTAAGCAAGAATACCATGATATCATATATGCGCTTGTGAAAATAATACATTATTAACATCATCATGAATATTATTTTAGTGCTAACCAGTAAGGCATGACACGTGATGTTTCTCAAATAAAACATGTCTATCATACTGTTAACACTCGCCACAAAGATTGCGATTTTCATAATAAAATTAATACCTTGCGGCAGAGCCGAAAGCACCCGAAAGCGACATGGTGCTTTGTTGATGTAGTCATTCCGATCGGTGCAGTGCAGATATGAAGCCGTGAAGAGGTCGCCGTTCGTCACGCCGGGAACAGCGAGTAGTCATGTCTCCGCTGAACACTCCCCAAAAACGTGATTGCCGTCCTCACCCAAGCAGGTGATTCCGATGGACAGAAAAGTTTCGGAGGCCTACTCTTCCATCTCCTGTGCGTGTAGGAGATGGAACAGGAAGTACTCAGGGTGCTGCTGGATTGGTGGTGATCTCTCGTCAAAATGGAAGTGGTAGAAAGCTTCTCGACTTATAGCAGAGAAGGAACGAAGGAGGAAGGCCAGGAGCCTTGCGTGCGTCAAGGCCACGAGCCTCCTGCGGCCCTACGGCAGAGGAAGAGTTGGAAACGGAGAAATCAGGGAAACTCCGTGTAATTAAGCGTTTGATTGTCACTAATTATGGTAACTCCCAACACAATGGATTTTGAGTGACAAAAATAAAGCCACGTCCGTCCGTCCGCTCGCCGCCTGCCTGCATGCCACGCCACCGCCCGCGCCGGGCGGCGCGGGCGATGGCGCGTGCACGTGTGGCAGCCTGCAGTCCTTTTCTCAACCTCTCAAATTAAACCAAGCACACGTCCGCAGTCCGATGTTTTGGCATGGGCATATGAGAGGCATGGAAATTATTCAGCACATTCGGCGTACAGGATACTCAAGGAGGAACAGACGTCGGCCGCCATGGTCATGCACGGGGAAACCGCGGCCTCAGCTGAACCCCACTCATGGCAGGTGGTATGGAAATTGGATGTCCCGCCAAAGGTGAAGGTTTTCTGGTGGCGAGTGTTGCACGACTCACTGCCATCGAAGGCAGAGCTGAAGCGCAGGCATATTGCAGAGGAGAGCTTCTGTGAAGCGTGTGGAGATCCGGATGAATGCCTGTTTCATGTGATCTTCATGTGCCCGGTGGTGAAGCGGCTTTGGGAAGAAGTTAAGAAGCTGTCAGGAATCACGGTTCCAAATCTCCATCCCAGCACGTGGTCCTCGGATGTTCCCCTGCCCGGGGTGTGTGCAGTAAAGACAACATGCGTGATTACTGTTGGCATTTCTAACGTCACTACTAAAAAGCAGAGATAAATCCTACCCCTAGCAAAGAACGTCAAAATGGTCGGTATGTAATTAACTTGTCATTAGCAACTAGCTACTCATTTATTACTAATATTTCTAAGCATAAATTAAGTTGTCATCCTCAATTATATTGCTTAAGAAATAACTATAGATCTACATGTATTCAATATGACTAGGCAGAAATAAAAGATATGAATATAAAGATAAGAATGTAAACTAACTGGGTTCTGCAAGCGGACAGATAATTATACCGTTGTAGCATTTTACCTAGGAAAGTCTACCAGTTGTCGATTTATATTTATACCACTGGGAAGGTCTATATGTAGGACTTATAAACTATAACTTATACTATTGATGTGAAAGATAAACCATAACTAGAATCCTACTCATAACAGGGATAAGTCACATGATAAAAGATATATATATGATAAATAATGATCAGTCATCATAAATGGATAAACATCAGAGCTCTTCTAGTCATAGTAATAGCTAGCCAATGGATAAACTCAGAATACTACGGTAATTCAATAACTACATCAATGAATAACTCTAATTAGTGCAACTACATCTAGCAATCATTGTTAAGTTAACCCTACATCATTATCACATGTAAAGAGGCATCAACTAATGAGGGTATTAAGACCCAAGGGTCACCTCCTTCGCGACCGTGCCCATGCTAGTCCTACGCATCGGAGGGTGGACTACGTAGGAACCAACGCAGCCTATCACCGCTGACTACCACACGCCCCAAGACGTCGGGGTGCACTCGCAGATAAACAAGATATCTAGACACCACGTCTACATATTGTCTACCATCTACCCAAATGGCCGCTTGGGTAAACGCTTATACTGAGCAATTACATGAATTCAATAAGATCAAACCAACTATCCTAGAAATATAATCAAAGTAGACAATGACTATTGAAATTAAGAATATATAAGAGATTAAGAACAATGTTGCTTGAATCATAATGTTGAATACAATAAGAGCAAAGTACTAGAACTATACCGAACTCCGCGCTCATGCACGCCGGGGCTCCTGATCCCGTGAAGAACTAGAACTCTTCTACTTCTAATCTAATTAGGCTAAAGTTATGAACTAGAGAGGCTCGATGAACTAGAGAAGGCTCTTGATGGCTGGATCTCCAAATGACTTGATGCTTCGGGGAGGGGGTCTACCCCTTTTATTTATAGCCCTGGTGGGATCGACGTGCGCCCGCAGATCAAACCGACTTAATCAAGGGCCAAGATGACTCCTCGTAGGCGGTGGAGGAAGCTTCCGGAAGGGGGCCGAAACCCTAGAGGGGGCGCCGGCCGGCCCATGGTGGGGCCGGCTAGCCCCACTTTTCCTCCTCTTGGGGTCCCGTTGCTTCGGTGTCTTCTAGATGGTTCCCGAGCCCAATCGTGATATTTTAGTGGCGAATAAGTTTTCGTGTGCTAAATATGCACTAGAATCCCTCTTTTTTAGCTTTTCCTAAAAATTACCCTAGAAAATACAGAATATGCAAAACTCGTGGAAATTGTCGATAAAAACCCTAGACTAGTGTGTTTTCATGTTTTCTCAAATTCTTTGCAATACCAACATTCCTGAGGTTTTCATAAGTTTTTAGAATAAAACTCAGGCTTAATTGTATGACACCCCTCAAGTCTCTCAATATATGTGGTATTTGTGGTTCTCTTGAGGCATTAGTGATGTTATGCCTGTATAGCTAAAGATATATATGGTGGAGCTCATAGGATTGACAATAACAAGAATAGGCATACTTTGCAAAACATGTATTGTAAAGTCAACTAGTGATCCACCAGAGAATCGAGGCATACGGTCAAACCAAGATGTTGCATGTGTGTATGGAATATGGTGGATGATAAGTTGCATATGTGTTATTTATGGCTAATTTCTATTTCTCTTTTGTTGCTCTTTTGGGAATGACTCTCTTTGGCTTTTTCTAAAAGACATGGGCTATCTTTATTATTTCTTTTTATTCGGGGGAGGCGGGCATCTAGTACCCATTGTTTTAATTCTTTGGGACACTTGTCCATCTTTTTACTCCCCCTTTTCTTTTCTTTCTTTCTCTTTCTTTCTCTTTCTCTTTTCTTTTGTATAGCCACATGCATCCTTTGAATACAACTAAATAAATAGAGATATAATCGGGACTTAGAGCATTAAAGACAGGGGGTTATCCTATAGGGTGATTGTATATTTTTTGTGTCCTCTCCCGGTGTAGGAGGTGAACATTTTATGATGAACATGTATGAAAATATGGTGAATGATTGCGATACTCCTAGAGTAGGAATAATACATATGTGGACCGAGTGTGTAAGTGTTTTCTTGGTTTTGAAAGGCATGACAAGACTCTATAGGTATCACAGCTAGCGGGATTGGTGAACTCAATGCAAAGCAAGTAGTTTAAATCACGAAAAGGTTTTCCCATCCTCTAAAGATATTGAATTACGGCTTTTGGTAGAAATTCACATTTGTCATACAATAGCTCATCATGTAAATTTTAGCTTTTCAAAATAAAACTCGTGAACTTAGTACAATGCTAGGAATAAGATAAATACTTGACTCAACCTTCATGAATCATATCAATCAACTACCTAGATTTAGTGTAAGCTTATGCCTCCACAATTACGGTTCAGAATAAATTCTATAATTTAACTTAATAATGCTTAGAGCAAACTGAAGGAATTTTAAGTTTTAGACAACTAGGTACGTGGTAAAGCATTATATAACAGCAACTATTCATCATTTCTAAAACATAATTTTAATGTTCATCAATTTTATTCCAATTAACTACCCTAGCCTAGACTTTGACTCTAAACACAAATTAATTCATCATAATTAATACCGACTAAGACTTCTTTTTTTATTGGTTTTATATTAAACACCTAACAAGGACTCCATGACTTTGTGGGACCTTCATCAATACTCCCATATTTTAGTATTTTATGACTATATAAAGTAGACTCAAAAATAAGCTTAAGTCATCACCTAATAACTAGGGGATGCTCCTCCCCAATTTGGATGGTTTGCAATATATGATATAGCGTCCTTGAGGTAGAGCTAGCCCGGTCTGAACTTAGGTGGTTGCTGCTGATAGACTCTCTCTTTTGCTATTATGTTATTCTTGCATAAATACTCCCACAAAAAGAAAAACCAAAACTCGAGGTTCAAATTTAATAATGGGTTAATGGTCAGCCAAAGAGCAATTGATCACCTTTATGAGTTATCTTTTTAATGTTGTCTAATTTAAATTTGCTGGATTTCACTTTTATCTCTTTTGGAATTTTCTTTTTTATGATCTAAGAAATTTAAATATGAATGCTATATTTTTATCATTTTGTGTCATGCCACCACGCTGATGTTCCTTCTCGAAATACCATAGGGTATCCACATGGGACTTTGTGATGCCATGAATAATGCAAGAAATATTTTTGTTGTTTTTTTATATCTTTTTAAGATGTAAAACAAAATTATGCTACTAAATATATTTACAAATACATTTAATGAGATAACTACCATTCTAACCTTATGGTCAGTGGTATGCGAATTTAAAAAAGTTCTGCGATGGGACTTAGATGAAAGAGAACACTTACCTTCGATTGGGTCATCGTCTGCGAGGTAACCTTAGTCAACTCCCTCGTTTATGGTGATCGCACGTGCCTCCTTGCATCCGCTTTTACCCTTCTACTCCAAAGCTGATAACTCAGGGTGCTCTCCACCAAGCTAGATGTTTGCTTATGGTTGCTTATACGTTGAAGGCGAGCAATCCTCCACGCAGGAGCTCATGCTTATAAGAGCAAGTGTTGCCTGGAATACTTCAATCTCATCATCACAGTTACTTCCTTCACATAGGGGTTAATATGTCGAAAAAGTGTACTACAAAGGATGAAGATGAAGATTCCTAGGTAGTAGCTGCCTTGAGTCATCCTCAGAGAGCTCTCACAAAACACCAAAACTTGTGGAACTAGATAGGATAAAACATTAATGATTAGCCGTTTTTTAGAGGATTGGGTGTTGTGATGGTTTCAAATTATTTTTAAGATAGCAATATTGCAGCCAGGATGCTTAGTTAATCTTTTGATTTTATGGGTTTATATGCATAAAAGAGCAATGCATGATATATATTTTATTCTCGTATGCCACCACGGTGAGAACTCCTACGCCTTTACACTACAAGGGTTTCACATGGGGCTTAATATTTTTAAGATACATGAATGTAGCCTAATGCAAGACTATTGATTTTTTGTTATTTCTATGCATTGCTAATATATAAGAGTAAACGTACCAAAGAGAAAATAAATCATCACGATGTAAGAAAGTAAATATAGATAACTACCGGAAGTGTTACCTAATGGCGAGGGTTCGATATTTATAGTCCTTCGAACTATACTTCTCCTTGCAATGGTTCATTGAATACTTCAAGTTGCTCTTGATGGTAAGGATTGAGGTGATGCCTCCTTGGTGGCTCCCAATGGGCGGGTGTCACCTCCTTTCTTCTTTTTGGCGTCTGGGGTCAATCTTGTGTGCATCATTATTCTTAGTTGAGAACTTTCACTTATAGAATTTGGGGGATTGTCTTCCCTTTAATTGAAGTGTTTACGCCCATAAAGATAAGGTAGAGATCAAGTCATGGAGGAGGCTCTCTCTTGGTGGGAAAAACACCAACGGAGACCATAAATTTATTCATCCTCTTACCTTGGAATTTTGCAAGATTGATATTATTCATATTATTCAATTTCATCATGGGTAGGAAGGGACTAAAGTATAAATATGACATTTAAACTTGTGAGATGAAAGAGTAAAGTTACTTAACCATTAGAAAGGCTATTAGCGTCTTTTATAATGTCTCAAAAATAATAGACAAAAGTATTTATATAAGCTTTTATTTGGTTAAGACTGAAATTAAGAGAATGGTGCTATGAATAAACTTAGAGAACAATTTATGTTAAGTTTAATGAGATTGATCAAATTAAGTTGTAACTATAACATGGATTTGTATTTTTATTTTTATTGCATACCAAGATCAAGAGAGAAATTGTGACCTACTTATCTTAAGATGTTACCTCCATTATTAGAGCATGATGAAGGGTAAATGAATTTCAAAAGGGTCTTCTCTTTTTTTTTCTTTCTTGTATCATGGGTTATTCATTAGCATCTTGTCTTTGTATGTTGTACTCCTTTCTCACTCCTCGGACTTCTCCTTCTCTGTTTATATTTTTTACTTAGGGGTTGAGTGGACAACACATATCCAAAAAATATTCTATTTATTAAAATTGCAATAGTGTTTGCCAAAAGTTCAAAATTAATTTGTAGCTCGTGCTTTCAGTGATTCATCACTATTTTTAAAACTTTTTTCATCAAGGTTAAAACAAGGATATTATTTTGAAGCATACCCTTAACCTTGAATTGATTCTATGAATAGTCTCCTAATATGATTTAAATATTTTTTTTTATATAGGAGGGGTTAGTCTATATGTACAACTAAATTCTTATATAAAAGTATGCTTGATTTTCATAATGTTTAAGCAATATACTAAAAAGCATACTTATAATAGAATAGGAAGCTTTAAGACTAAAGGTATTTATTCACATAGAACCAAGAATATGTATAGTGAATAATAGGAGCATTTTATTTTTATATATATATATATATTAGCAAGTTATGTTAGAGCATAGCATAGGGTAGAAATGACGAACAAATTAGCAACATGGTATGAATGTTGAAATTGTAGTTACATGTTGCATGAGCTTGGACAAACATACACACTATGTCTTCATCCTTCTAAGTAAAGTGGTGACAATACTTACTTGGAAGAGAAGAGTTCGGTTCATGTTGTTGGTGAGAGCTTATGGTCTTGCTAGCAAGGAAGCGCTTTCTTTTATTCTGCCTTTTCACCATTTAATGATGAAAACTTCTTCTCCAATAGACAAGTTGTTCTTTCCTGCAAAAATATTAGTGGACACATACCGAGGAATAGCAAGGTGAAATATGGTTTTTGTTGTCCATACTTTTTTATGATTTTCTTCTATGCTAATCAAGATGATATATGGTTTAAGATTATTTAGCATAAATTGTATCTATCATGTTTTTATGTTGTTGTTGCAATCTGAGCATGGGCTTTAAGCGCAAAGATGACTTGCAAATAAAGATAAATAAATATTATAATTATAAGGAGGACTTCTTGTGCAAAGTTATCATCCCGCCTTTGATTCATCTCATATGTGAATTCTTTTCTTTGACTTACCCAGTTGTGTTTGAGAATTTTCTCCGTAGGGGTTAGTCCGACAAAATAACTAGTATCTACTAAAGTGTACTACTCGGCTCAGAAGCAACATAGACTCATGTCTAATTTGAATCGAGGAAAGGATTTTAACCTAAACACCTTGCTTAATTCAAAAACCTTTTTAGAAAGTGAAAGATCAAATCACCTATGATTCAGCTAAACTAGACACCATGTCTATCTTTTAACTAGAAAAATAGTCAATGCTCAGCAATTTCAATGAGTGTATGAAGCTACCTCTAAACCTAAAAGCATACTATAGCAAATACAAAGTAGCATGAAAAGTACTGTAGAAGTTTATTCAAGTAGAGATGAGCATGATTATGGTGAGTATTATTATTACTTATGCCAAGAATGCAAGATGGGATGGATATAAATGGAACTAAAGCATGGATGGATGAAAAACTTTTAAACTAAATGAGATGGATGTTTGGATTGTAGTACAACATGTAGTGAAATGCAAAAGATAACTACTCATCAAATTTAAAGTCCATGAGCAAGACTTTCTCACCTTCATTTCATCATACTTACCATGACTCACATGCTAGAATTTGTGAGTGATGCAACATCTATGTTTCCCGTCACTTAAGATATGAATTAAAGTCCTATGGCGTCGACCTCTTTCTCCAACATTTGGAGTTTGTTATGTTTTATTTTGTGGGGCATGCCTGAAGGTCATAAACCGGTCGTTTATTACCCCCGCATAAGATATTAAAAGTAGACAAACAAGGGTAATCCCCGCTTGAGCAGGGGTTAATGGTTATCTCATCACATAATTGAGTATA